>JAQZBX010007624.1:0-50047 GCA_029593785.1 Cabassous unicinctus | reverse complement strand
AAAAAAAAAAAAAAAGTCACAAGAGGGACCAGATGGAAAAACTCCCCTGTGCTTTTTGCAGCAACCAAATATACATACTATAATTAAAGAAATAAAGCCAATACTATTGTAGTTGTCATATAGACTGCTTTAAGGCTTGTTTCTCTTGCATTCATTTCTTCAGGGCCATCATATAAAAGTTTCAGGAATACTGTTATATATGACACTGATGGAATATTATAGATATTTGTTTTTCTATCTGTCCTCTATCCTAGAATTATCTTCTCAAAGGCTATAGTCACTAATTTTTTTTTACCATGGTATGTAATACATTCTTAAGAAATTTTGAATTCTTCTTTACCACCTAACTTCATTAATGTGATGATAGAGTTTCAAAGGAGCATTATGATTTTCCTTAGCAACACAAAATTGTTGCCATTATGATGGAGATTGGAAAACATTTCTAGAAATTTAATTATTCCCATTTGAAAGTTCACAGTGATGTAAGCTTTTGAGTTACTAGGTACCTGTGAATATTAGGGTAGTTAGAATTAGGAAAATCCACAATTATTAATCAATTTTTATTGCATCAGCTTTAGTTTTTGATATGTTTGTCTTACTTTCCCCCTGGGTTGGGGGAGAGAGACAGTGCCAGTAGAATCTAAGGTAACAGAGTAGATTTAATCTACCCCTTTGTTTAGAGCAGACTATAAACATGGATCCATGCCAGGTTCCAAATGCTTATTTTAATTTACATAATTTTTCCTTATTCATGCACTTCCTCTGTTCCTCACCTGGCAACGCACTGTACTCTATGTGCTAGACAGGTTTCTCCAGGGTGAAAACCCTACAGGACAATTGTATGTGTCTGTGTCTGTGTGTAAATATATATGTGCGTGTGTGTATATATATATGTGTGTGTATGAGTAAATAACTTTAAAATTAGTAAAAAAGGTAATAATAAATAATTACATATATTAGGAAATTAAGAGTATATTCTGCTAAATATATTATTTAGTAAACAACATTAGAAAAGTTTGTAAATACCTAACATTAAATGATAATGAATTTTTTTCCATTTTGACAGGTAAAGAGCTTGGATAGTCATCACTTCCACCGTCTCAACAAGAAAAAAGCTGAAAAACTGCATGTCAACAAATCTGAGATCCTTCACAGAAAGGGGTTTCCAGGGAAAACTCCCTCCTGGAAATATGGAGAGATAAGCAGATAAAAAACAATGACAATTTACCTGGCGCAGAAACCACAGGTCTAGTCAGCCCCAGAAAGGAAAAGTAAAGTGTAATTGATGAATTGCTGGAGTCCAAGCATGGGCTAGATTCAGAGACAAAATTTGTAGGCAGCCATGCCTTAGGGGCACCCCACAGTTACATGGGTCTTACCTCCAGGAGCTCCATCTGATACCCATTCTGAATTTTGGAGAAAAACTCCTTCTGTTTGTAGCAGAGTAGCTGAAAACTGACCAATTTGAAATAAAACCAGAGCAGTCTCTTCTCATTTATAAATGCGTACCCTCAAAGGAAACCAAGGTAGGTATTTCCAGAGTCTAACCTACATGCGGGAAGGGAAATACCAAACATCAGTTCTTTCTAGCCTTCCTATATCACCTAAGGATTGAAAAAAATCATTGATATTTTGCTGTTCCACCTCTTTCCCAACACTTTATATGATCATTCTTTAAGTTTGGTAATTCCATTGTTAAGAAGCAGTATCATTTTCATTTACATTATGACTAATGATGTTTAGCATTGTTTCTTTTATTATTTGCAAAGTTCAATCATTTTTAATGAAGTAGACATTCAAAACATTGGTTCAATTTTAGGTGGGTTGTTCAGTTTTTCTTATTAATATGTAAAATATTTTATGTATTCTAAATAATAGCTCCTTTTAAAACCTATGTTTTTCAAATACTTTCTCCTAGTGCATAACTTCTACTTGCATTTTATTTATAAGCTACTTCTTACTAATTTTTTGGAAATTCTTTTAACGTGCCTTTTTTTTTTTTTTTAACATAGGGGCAAGGGATTGAAACCCAGATCACATATATGGGAAGCTGGTGCTCAACACTGAGCCACATGGGTTTCCACCTTTCTTTTCCAGATCATGGTTTTTTACTGTATCTATCAACTCTTTGCCAGTCTGTGGACTGGAAGATATTCATCTAGATTTCATTTTATGAACAATAATAAAAAAAAAATAAAAAAAAAATAAAACAGTTAAAAAAATAAATAAATAAAATAAAAATACTTTTATATTTTCTATAGGCATCTAAGATCCATTTTGAATTAATGTGTGTATAATGTGTGAGGGTTCATTATCTGATATGTATGTCCGATTTTTTCCACCATTTGTTGAAAACACTTATACTTTCTCTACAGAATTGCCTACAGTCCTTTGCTTAGATCCAGTTGACCAAATAGGTGTGGATCTAATTCTGGATTCTCAGTCCAATACAAAGATTGTCTATTTTTGTGAAAATGCCACACTAATTTGATTACTGTAGGTTAATAATATACCTTGAAATTAGGAAATATGTTTTCTCCAAATTTGTTCTTTTATAAACTCTTGAGGGCTGATCTATATGAATTGCATTTCCATATAAATGTTAAAATTATATTCTAAAATTCTGAAAAGAAAAGATAGTTTGTGTGTTTTGGGGGGAATAGCACTGAATCTAGGATTTAATTTTGTGGGTGGTACAAATGATGTCTAAAAAACGTTGAGTTGCTTCACTTATGAATATAGAATGTTTCTCCATTATTTAAGGTGTTGTTCAATTTCCCTCTTCTAAGTTATATAGTTTTCTGTGTAGATGCCTTAAATATACTGTGTCAAATACCATTAACTACTAAGTTTTAAATCCTAAATATTAACATATTAAGGATTTTAAGGATTTTATAATAGGATTTTTAAAATTCAATTTTTGATTACTTGTTACAAATAGTCTTCAATCAATGTTTGTATATTGCTCTCACATCTTTCAAACCTGTCAATATCAGTTATTAATAAAAAAAAGTTACATCATCCAGATTACATAGGAAGAAGCAAAGCCGTCTGTAGTTACTGGTGATATGGTTGTCTAAGTAGTAAATCTTAAAATCAATAAAGAAATTCTATTATATTTTATGAGTATGTGAGAAATGCTGGTGTAATAGAGTGAGTTCAGATACTGTTCATTTACTTCTGTTCCTTTTTCTAGAAGTGTTTGAGTAGAATTGGTAGTATTTGTATATGAATGTTTGATAGAATTCCTAAATGTAGCTATTTGAATCTGGGGGTTCTTTGAGGAAAGCTTTGAAAAAAAAATTGTATTTCTTTAAGATATATAAGATTATTGAAATGAACTGTTATGTATTTTAATGTGCTTTATAAATATATAGCGTTCAAATAATTTGCCAATTCTATTGAATTTATTGACATTAATGTGTTATAATAGCCCCTTATTTTCCTTTTAAAATCTGTACAATGTTTAATGTTAACACCTCTGTCATTAAGAAATAAAATGTTTAGTAATAAGTGATCCTAGTGAAGTTATGATTTCAGCAGTCAGAAGGGAGAATTTCCATCTCTAATTGAGTCACTCCAGCATCTACTGGAATATTCATTGAAAATATTCATTGGAGTTCCCAATTTGTAGCCTGTCTTAGAGAATTTGGAATTGCCCATTTCCACAATCTTTTGAGCCAACTCCTATAGAAAATCTCATAATATTTACATAATATACATATTAATATATATTATATATGTAATATTTATATATTTAGCTCTTTTCCCTAAAGAACCTGATTTTTTCACCAATACATTCTCATGACATTTGTCATCTCTGAATTTCTCAGAGTGTAATTTACAAGATTGAACATAGGTGCAGTGATGGTGTAAAATATTGCATTTTTTTATTCTTAGAGTATGTATTAAGTAGTCTAAGGTTAGCAAACATTGAAGGCCCCAAAAACTACACAGAGTGATATGAAATCCACAGGTAGAGAGAGTTTGCATCTTCCCACAAATGAGACAATTCATAGGTGAATAATGTAATGACTTAAGAAACAAATAGGACAACACAAGTTACTAAGGCAACTATACTTGAATTTGCAACCATAAGGACACTAGTGATATAGGTATCATTATAGGAAACATTTAGCAAGAGAAGATATTTCAGTAATAGTGATACTTTAATCTGTCCACAAAAGGGCAACTGGATTTTATGGATAATTAAGGAAAGGACGGACAGCCCTACCACATGCCCAAGCAGCTAAGACTAGAAGATTGCATTTGGCAATGTTTATGATAATAATGTAGTGCAGAGGCTTGCAGGTGACAATGTAGCTATCAAAGGACATGGAAGCAATAATGTAGACCTCAATACCTCCAAAGAAGTGTGTAGCAAAGACCTGAAACTTGCAATTATTGCAAGAGATGGCTTTATCCTCACTAATAATTCACCAGTCAGTTTAGCTGAGATACTAGAGGTACTGCATATGTCCATACAGGATAAATGGCTGAAGAAAGATTACATGAGTTGGTGAAAAAGGAAGCTGCATTGAATGGAGAAAAGAATCAGAAGGTTTCCTACCAAGAAGGAAACAAAATAAAATAAGAGAAACAAAATATTTGTATATTTTGGCCATAAGAAAGTCCCAAAGTGTCTAATTCTGGGATGTTCTTGTCCCTTTCCATATATTTCAATTGGGTTAAGATCATAAAATATATTTTATTCCTGTAAGTTATATTATTTATAAAACAACAAAATTTTAATTTACCTAATGAAAGTAAAATGTTTTGCCTATTTTTAAATGCATTGCCTTAGCCATAGGGTCAAATTTCCTTTTCAGCATAATCTGGAACACTTCCTTGAATGATTCAAAAATGAATCTGAAAAGTCAAATGTTTAAAACAACATTGTTTAAATTGGCAAATTTTAATTCGCTAAAGCTACTGAGAAAATAAATATCAGGTACAGAGTGTTCTGTAGTTAACTATAACCATATATTGAATAAGTAAGTAGTGGTTCATTGTCCTACCCTTTAATTATTACAACTGATACGGATTGTTAATGAAGTGATATATTTTTAATTACCAAATGCATTTATTTACCTAAAATAAATTGACTTAAATAATGCAATATTTGGGTTGATGACTACTTAAACATAATCACTGGATTAATCCAAGTCCACATTTTCCAATAATAATGAGTCAGATCACAGGTATCTCAGTAATTTTTCAGAATTACTAAGTTATACACTGTTGATACTCCAAGACAGAATTTGGATTCTCACTCAGTTTGGTGCCTTATTTCATGTGAAAGAGCAGAACTGGATATGGGGAGAGTGTCATGGGATATAGCAGTAAGAGAAACTGTTCCTTTTTTTTTTTAAAGATTATAGAATTTGAAAAGCTACCTAATCAATCAGTCTTCCTGAATATTTATGTAACGCTTTAACTGGTAGTTAATATAAATGCATGGCTGAGAATTCTCAGACACTAAATCATTTTCAAATAATTGTACTGAAATTTTACCTCATGTACATTCTGTAGGTCAAATTCTTGCTTGTTGTCTAGATCATTATAAGTGTTTAATACACAATAGCTCCTAAAATCCCAACCTGAATTCTGAGGGAACATGATACTATGATCACTACTGTTACAGAGGTAAGAGGGAAATGTGAGTAGATTTAGGTGAGAATAATTGTTGTCATTAAAGTGTATAATATTTTTAACAAGAAAAATAGGAGCAAATCCCTATAAAATTTGATATCATAAATGATGAAAGGAAAGATATATTAGACAACCACTGTGTAAGTGGTTAAAATAATTTTTAACAAAATCAGAGGAGTGTTAAATCAACTTAGCAGTTGAAAACATTGAGCTCATTGCTTAAGCTCCTTAAATCTCATTTTTTCAATTATATAATTGTGAAATCATTTCATTATTTAGAAACATGGGGAATACATGAGGTAGTATGAAATACCATAATATCATACATGGTTAATGCCACACATTAAAAAAAAACAAAACATTTTAACTCTTTTTTTGAGCAGCTTTGCAACTTCTAAAATTTTCCTGCACATATATACAATTTCAAATTAAGAAGCAAGTAAGAAAAGAAAATAAACAAAACATAGAGTTAATGAGGGTGATGAAGTAAATTTCAATTTTTGTTATCCATTAGTGAAAAATGATTCTAATGATAGACAATTTTAGGATCATTCCTAACACTAATTGCTAGTCTGATTTTTTCTATTACCATAAAAATATTGTGAAATTATCAATTTATTTCTTTGATAGATTGAATGCATATTGTGCAAGCACTTTGTTTGTGCTGTAGCTTAATAGCAATAGATTTCCTCATGTTAAATTATAGTTTCTAAGTTCAAATTTTTTCCTGGTTGTATCAGAACATGCCATGTTTTAAACTTTCCTCAGTTGACACAGCTGAATGAGAGTATTTTAAGAAGGCAGGCTCTTTATAACAGATGAAATTCATCTTATTGTTGATTGGAAACATAAATGGATATATTCCTTGATAAGAATAATAAGGAAGATACATGAACACTAGAAAATGAATCTGAATTCACTGCCAATCTGAAATTTTCATTAACTTAACTTTACTATTCTCAACTGGAATATGGCTTTTGTGTAATGTACAATTAAAACTAAAGTGTGCTAAAACAGTTTTATAAAAATCAACTTATCTTATGCTGCAAGAGAAATTATGGTCGTAAGAATGAAATTAAATGGAATAAATGCAAATAGCACACAACCACCCTAAAACATGGTTAGTAGGACACTATCCAAACCAAGCTCACCATGTAATTTATTGACCATCAAGTCTGAGTGTGTTTCATGTTATATTTAGGCTTCATCAGGAAGAATTCCCCAAGATACTCACTCTGCTAATTCTTCTCCATTACTTAAATATAAAGTAAATGCAGAGAATTACCAGTAACTGAAACACAAGCAGGTTAATTCTCAAAATTATTTGGAAATCTCAAAGTGCCTTAGGAACTTCTATATATTTGCCAGGGGAGTGGATTTTAATATCCACTCAACCCTTCAGGGTTGCAAGGAGACGTGGACCCTTTTACAATGGAGAAGCAAGTTGGGAGTTTTGAATGCAGGTTTACCATCTGCACATTAGCTCAAACTAAAATTTAATTAAAAAGAGTTTGAAAGACCCACAAGTCCTAACACATGTATTCATGCCCTAGGAATCATCTTTTTATTGCCTAAAACTATTCTGGTCCAGAAGAGCAGAATAAAAACTCTTGTGACACTGTAGAAATTAATAGATCTTTGAACATTGTTAGGAATTATTTTCCCAGAGACATATCAAACCAGATCCTTACTAAGTGATACTAAGTCAATGTCCATTGAAATGTCAATTGTGGCTCTGGGTACTTACTTTACGATTTTGATTTGGTCTGGATCAGGCACTGATTCTCTGGAGGCCCCAAAATGCTATAGTCAAACCCAGAGAAGGTCAGTAGACTTGCCAACTCTGTGCTAAGATAGCTTTATTAAGAAAGGAGGAAAGATAATGTAGTCTGTATTGGTATTAGGTTAGGTGCCAGGAATGTCTGACATGAGGAAGGTCAAAGAGAACTAAAGACAGACACCACAATCCAGATATGGATCATTGTCAAAGCTAATTTAGATGTGTAGAACTAGATAGATAAATAAAATCAGTGACTAATGAGATCATGGATGGATCCAGGTTATTTGTAGATCCAGGAACTAACATTTCTGGAATAGATGGTTGTGGAATGGAAGGTGGAAGGTAATGAAAGAAAAAAAAGAATAAAAATTTCCCTTCATGTGCATATCTGGGGTGAAGGGGGTATCGTTATGTGAGAACATAATGAAAATGACAGAAGAAATGGGCATTCAAAATACAACAAAGCTTTTATTCTGTTTAACATATGATTATTTCCCCCTTTATCACTGCATTAGTGCAGATTGTATACACACAATCTCAAATGCACACACTGATTTTCAGTGAGCTCTTCCCTCTCCTCCATACCCAAAGCCAAACATGAAAGATTCTGTCATCGATTTGAAACTTCAGGAAATCAGCAATTCAGAGTACCTTGTCTAGTTCAGACCAGCATTCTTAGAAAAATGCAAGAAATATTGATTAGTTGAGAAATTATTGAGCACATTAAGTTCATTATATCAATTATTCCTCACTATAATGCCTATTTTGAAATATGTATTTTAAGCTCTATTATTCACATAAGGACACTGAACCTTATAGTTGTTATGAACCAACTCAAACAGCTAATAAGCGTAGAGCAAGATTCTATGTCCTCCTTTCAGTGAAATAAATGGGTATTTTTTAATTTAATGCTTGCTTTTCAGGCTTTGAATGTTAAGGAACCCTGATTAATGAACGATTCCAGCACTTTCAATGAAGGATAAGAGAACCCAGTGATTTTTCACTCACTTCAACAAAATGTATTTAATCAACATCACCAGTATTAACCTACAGAAGATAGCTGCTCATACATCTAACCACCCTCCCTATTCAAACACACACATAGACATGCCCTAAAAATCATAAGTAGTTAGCTCTACATACCTCTAAACATACTCCATTCTCAAACACCTATTTGTATATACCCTAGAAATGTAAGCAGATACCTCATGCACATTGTGGTAAATTACAGACTCAAACCTGAATTCATTTCTGGTCATCTCTGGTTTTGTGGCTTCCAAAATTTTAATTCTGATGTGGTAAAATTTGTCTCTTTTTAAATGTGTCATGATTTTGACATTATATTAAGGACTTTTTGCTTAATCCAATGTCAGAAAGATTTTCATTCTTATTTTGTTCTAAACATTGTGTACATTTACATTTATGTTTAGTCTAAGATCCATTTTGAATTAATTTTTTGCAATGAGTGAGGTATAGGTTGGTGTTCAATCTTTTGTATATGTGGATATACAATTGTTCTATCACCATTTATTGAAAAGACTATCTTTTCTCCACTGATTTCCTACACACCTTTGCTGAGATTTAGTTGAGGATATTGTGCCAATCTACTACTACACTTTCCAGTCTATTCCATTGACAACTTGGTGATTGTAATGAAAAACCCATGCCATAGCTTTATAAAATATATTGCTATCAGGTAATGTAAGTTCAGTTTTTTTTTTCCTTTTTAAATTCTGGGGATAATTTAGCTCCATTGAATTTCCATATTTATATGAAAAGTATTTTGTAAATTTATGAAAATAATAACTGTTAAGATTTTGTTTGGGATTACATTAACCTAGAGATTAATATAAGAATAGTTAAAATATTATAACATTTGAAACATCAAATCAATGAAAACAATATTTCACTCTATTTAATAAGGTCTTTCACTTTTCTCTGCATAGTTCCATAGTTTTAATGTATATATCTAGTACGATGTTATATCACATTTATCCTTAACTATTTTGTGTTTTTTATCTATTATAACTGACTGTTGTATGTTAAATTGTGACCCCCTCCCTCAAAATATATGTATATGTCTTAATAACTTGGTCTTGTGAATGTCAGCTTACTTGGAAATACAGCCTTTGAGGATGGAATTAGTTAAGATGAGATGAAACTAGATTAGGTTGGACCCTCCTCTAATATGACTTCCTTGAAAGGAGAGGGAAATTAGAACAGAGAAAGAAACAGGGGAAGGGGAGATTATCCATGTGAAGATGGAGAAAGAATCTGGAATGAGGCATGTACAAGCCAAGGAATACCAAGGATTGCCAGCGAACACCAGAAGTTAGAGGATGTAAGGAAAGATTCTCCCTTACATGTTTCTGAGGAACTGCAGCCCTGCTGACTAATTGATTTTTGATTTCTAACTCCAAAGTGTTCAACACTAAATTTCGATTATTTGAAGCAACCTTGTTTGTGGTACTTTGTTATGGCTGCTTAGGAATCTAAAAGAGTTAGCATTTTAAAAATTCAATTTCTGAATTATTTTTAGTAGTATAAAAAATATTATTGATTTTTGAATTTGTATCTTACTCCGAAATCCTGCTAAGCTTACTTAATTAAAGTCACCCAGATTATACAGTTATAATAAAACTGTCCTTATTCAGAAATACTATCATTTATATAAAAAAGAGGAAGGAATATATAGGCCCACTGCAACTTATATTAAGCAGACAAATATTGGTATGATAGGATGAGATCTGAAGAGTTGGTGTATTATTGATATTATGTGGTCTTTAATATTGGATAGAATGAATTAGTGAGAGTTCCTGATGAGCTTTCCCATTGGGAAGATTTAAAACAACAAATTCATCCCTTTAAAAGATGCAGGGCTATTGAGATTGTTCCATGTTCTATATGAACTTTTTTTATTCAAGGGATACTTTTTTCCCATTCTATTTGGGTAGTTGAATTTATTTGTCCTCATAAGTAAATTATGATTTACTCTTAGTTACACTTTAAAATCTATAGATATATAGTGAAATCAACAACTATGATTAAGATACAAACAAGTATGCTAACTAATTTTCTAAGTATCATAGGTATTAAGACCTAGAGAAGTTAAAGCAAATGAAATTCCAAAAAGGATTTAAAAAATGAAAAAAATGAAAAAAAATGACTTCATTTACATTCCTAAATAGTGAATATTCATAAAACCAAGTTATTTACTTGGAAGGATTAAGAAAATTCAGAAGCATTTAAATTGACCAGTCAATAGAATAGAGCAAAAATGCACAAGTTACCAACAGGAGGAATGGCAATCTATTAAGTTGCTGACAGTAGAGCAAAATTGCTCAATAACTTTGAAATGCTATAGAACGACATATACAACACATACGGAACATTTTGATCTAACAAATTTTGTCACTATTATTTATGTACAATTACATAATTTTACATTATCAGCATCAATGGATCATCAATTAATAATGGTAGAGATGTAGTTATATATGATCTCATCTTACTTATCAGAAATAATAAGTTGAATGTACATGTTGCTCATATATCCAGGGTAGTTCATCTTAATTACAATCAATTTTAAAACCACAAAACCACAAGTGAAGCACAAAGAGGAAAAAATTAATTACACCTGGACTGAGGGTGAGATTACTTGTTTATTTTAGGATCAGACACCTAAAACAGTACAGTCAGTGTCTTTTTCAACTTGTATCAACTTCATGAGGTACATGGAAGACAATCTCACCAAACTACAAGTGTATTCTGGAGAACATAATATTTCAAAAACTTATTTGAAATGAGCATAAAGAATTTGCTTCTTAATTCTCTCAATTTGGAACCAGAGATGAATTCAATTTCAGCTTGATAATTTGCTTGAATTGGAGGAAGAGCCTAAGATAAACATATTTATGTGAAGGATTAAGGAAGATCTATGAATAATAGTTATTCCAAGAAAAGGAGTCATCAAGAAAGTATTGACCTAGTAAAAAGACTCAGAATTAGAAGAAAATAGAAATTTTTAAGTTTTGACCCAGTGAAAAGGCTCAGCATTGGAAAAAAATAAATATATTTCAGTAAAATTTTATGTGTAATTGTGGTGCTATGACATTATTTGACATAGGTCATTTCAGAATTTTTTCATACAACTTTCAATGTTAAGGAGGTGATGATAAATAAAAGTAAAGTAAGCAACACAAAAACCATACAATGTTTGGGGAATACAATGCTAAAATAAATCTTGAAGTTATATTTATCAGAAAGATTGTTACCACTGGCAGGCTGGTAGGAAAATCAGACATTGTACCAAGACCACAGGGTCTCTCAAGCTTCTTCCTCCCTTTGATAAAAAAGTGAAATCAGAGAACATCTTTGTTCCTCAACAACAAAGCTACAGCCAAGCTCATATTTTCCTTCTGATAGAAACTTTCTAAACCTCTGTTTCTCTCTCCCACCTCATCAGTAGGAAGCTTCAGCAGAAGAGGGTATTGGTTACCAATGCTTTGTTAAATCAGTTACTATTACAGAAAGAACAGATGCTGCTGATACCAGAGAACAATGGAGCACACAGATTAAAAATTGAATTTCAAAGTTAGAGAGTCTGATGAAAACATCTGATTAGTAAAATGCTCAACTTCTCTTGGAATGGTACATAAATTCTCTGATATTCTAATAAGAGCAGTTTATTAATCAGGGTTCTCCAGAGAAACAGAACTGACAGGAGATATCGATAAATAGTATGAGATTTTATAAAATTATGCTGTTTTAGAGCATACACAGCTTCCTGGAGAACATTTTCCTCAACCATGAAAGGTATTGTAAGCTAGCTTGCACAATAATTGAGTCTTCAAAAGGTCATTCCACCATTTTACCAATCCAGCCCCTTCAGGATGATGGGAAACATGGAAAGACCAGTGAATTCCAAGAGCATGTGACCATTTCCAAACATCATATGTTATGAAGTGGGTTTCTTCAACTGAATCAATTTTGTGTGGAATGCGATGTCAAAGGATAAGACAGTAAGTCCATGGATGGCACTTTCAGAAGAAGAATTGCCTACAGAGAAGGCAAAACCATATCTGGAGTTTGTGTCTATTGCAGTTAGAGCAAATTGCTTCCCTTTCCATGATGAAAGTCGTCCAATGTAATCAACCTGCCATCAGTGAGCCAGTTGTTTGGAAATTGCATGGAGAAAAACTGCTTTTTGGGCTCACTTAACTCAAACTCCTGTGAGAAAATCTGCACCTCATTAGTGAGTTCCTGTCTGGATTTCATCACTTAAGCTTGGAAATTTTAAAGGCAGAAAAAGTTTAACTAAATATCAAAGAAGAGCTCTAGAAAAAAAGAAAAGCAATAAGCAAGAGAGAAATTGGTCATCAGAATATATTCACCAACATATTCAGATGCTTAAACATAAGCAAAAAATTACAAATCATAATAGGAAACAGGAAAAAATGGCTCACCCAAAGAAACAAACCAAGTATCCTGAAGATACAGGATTTAAGATAATCAAGCAATGATAATTACACAACTTTCCTAAATCAATATAAAGAACTGAAAGAAAATATGATGAAGGAGAAAAGTATAGTAAGAAGACACTGGGCAAGCATAAAGAACAATTTGAAAGCCTAAAAGAAAAGTAACAGACCTCATGGGAATAAAAAGACACAATAAACATATTTTAGAGGCACATAAAAGCAGATTTGAATTGCAAACATATGTGCTATCAGTGTCACAGAAAAAAAAAGCAAAGAATGGAAAAGGGCAGAAAGAATATTTGAGGAAACAATGATTGAAAACTTCCCAATCTTAAATATCAATATCCAAGAAGAACAACACACTGCAAAAATAAATAAATAAATAAATCCAAATAGACCTATCCTGAGACATCTGCTATTCAGAATGACAAATATCAGAGATAAAAAGAGGATTCTGAAAGCAGCAAGAGAAAAGCAAAGCATCACATACAAGGGAACCACAATAAAATTAAGTGCTGACCTCTCATCAGAATCCATGGAGGAAAGTAGAAAGTGACATGATGTATTTAAGGCATTGAAAGAGAAAAACTGCTAGCCAAGAATTATGTATCCAGCAAACTGTCTTTCAAAAATTAAAGAGAGTTCAAAGTCCTTACAGAAAAACAGAAACTGATAGAGTGTCTTTCCAAAAGACAAGAATTACAAGATATAATAAAGGAAGTGCTGAAGCCTAAAAGGAAAATAAAATAAAATAAAATATAAAACAAGGGTACAGATTTGAAGAAAAGTGTAGAAGTGAAGATTATTAAGAAAGATAACTAAAATGTGTAAAAGGACAGACAATATTAAGACATGACAACAGGAAGCCGGAGGACCAAATGGATGAAGTAAGTAATGCCTTTACAATAATAACATTGAATTAGTGGCTTGAACTTTCCATTCAAAGACATAGACTGATAGAATGGATAAAAAATTTGGTCCATCTATATGTTGTCTGCAAGACTCATCTCAGATGTAAGGAAACAACTAGTTTAAAAGTGAAATGTTGGATAAAGATGTTCCATGCAAATAGAAACCAAAAAAGAGCTGGAGTATTGATACTAATATCGGAAAAATAGAGTTAAAATGCAAAACTCTTATAAGGGATAAAGAAAGACATTAGATATTAATAAAAGTGGCACTTCACCAAGAAGAAATAACTATACTAAATTTTTATGCACCTAAGCTGGGTACCCCAAAATACGTGAAGCACACACTGGCAAAATTGAAGGGAGAAATAGATATCTCTACAATAATAGTTGGAGACTTCTATTCACCAATTTCAATAGTGGATAGAATTTTTGGACAGAGGATAAAATAGAGAAACAAAGAGCTTGAATTTCTATGATACATGAACAAGACCTATCAGATATCTATATATCATTATACCCCCAAACAGCAGGATATACATTCTTTTTAAGTGCTCCTGGATCCTTCTCCAAGGTACACCATATGGGTAACAAAACAAGGCTCAGTAAATTTTAAAACATTGAAATTATACAAAACACTTTCTCTCATCATAACAGAATGAAGCTGGAAGTCAAGAACGGAAAGAAAATGGGAAAATTCATAAATATATGGAGATTAAACAAAAATCAAATAATCAGTGGGTCTATGAATAAATTGCAAGAGAATTAAGGAAATACTTTGAGATGAATGAAAATAACAACAAAACATATCAAAACTTATGGGACAAAACAAAGGCAGTGCTAATAGGAAAATTTATAACCCTCAATGCTTACCTTAAAAAAGAAGAAAGAGCTAAAATTGATTATCTAACTGCACACCTGGAGCAAATAGAAAAAGAAGAGCAAACAAATACCAAATCTAGCAGAGGGAAAGAAATAATAAAGAGCAGAGCAGAAATAAATTAAATTCAGAACAAAGAAATAGAATAAAAAAAAAGTTGTTTATTTCAGAAGATCAACAAACTGAGAAACCCTTAGCTAGACTGATAAAGAAGAAAGAGAGAAGACGCAAACAAATGAAATAAAAAATGAGAGGTTGGACATTACCACTGACCTGCAGAAATAATATACATTTTAAGAAGATACTATGAAAAATTATATGCCAAAAAAACTAGAAAATGTAGTTGAAATGGACAAATTCTTAGAAACACAGGAACTGCTTACAATGAACCAAAAAGAAACTGAAGACCTCATCAAACTAAACACAAGTAAAGAGATTGAAGCAGTCATCTAAGGTGTTTCAATGCATAACCATTGTGGAAGACTTTTTGGCATTTCCTAAGGAACTTTAATATAGACTTGCCATGTGACACAGCAATATCAGAAGAACTGAAAGGAGTGATACCAACAGGCATCTTCACGCTGATGACCATAGTGGCATTATTCATGATTGCCAAAAGTTGGAAAAAAACCTGGTGCCCATCACTGTTGAATGGATAAGCAAATTGTAGTGTATACACATGATGGAATATCATGCAGCAGTAAGAAGAAATGATGTCGTGAAGCTCATGACAACATGGATGAACCTGTAGTACTTTATGTTGCATGAAGCAAGCCAGACACAAAAGGACAAATATTGTATTATTGAACTATTATGAACTAAATGTATTATGTAAACACATGGAATCAGAAAATAGAATGAGGGTAGAGAATGGAAAGCTAAGTGTTAATCTTTCAGAAGTGGTGAAAATGTTTTTTGTAAATGTTTGTAAATGAATGGAAATGGTGAGAACACATCATGGTGTTTGTGACTAGCAGAACTTTTATATGTGTATGACAGTAGTTGAAAGGAAACTCTAAATTCATGAATGTTACTAGAAGGAAAGCTAAAGAATGTAACATGGGAATGATGAAACCTCATGTAAAATACGAATATGGGTGATATTGCATATATAAAACTGTTTTACAAAACATAAGTACCAATATACTAGAGAGACAAAAACTGAATAGCAGCTATGTATGGCAGGGGAAGCATAGAGAGATTGAGAGGTGATGATTTTTGTTTGTTCATTACATTTTGTGTTATATTATTATTATTTTTGGAATACTGAAAATGCTCTAAAAATGACTGAAGTGATGAAAGCACAACTATGTATTATACCGAATACCATTGATAGTACATTTTGGATGTATTTATGCTTTATTACTATGTATCAATAAAATTTATTTGAAAAAAAAAAAGTCTTCCAAAGATTAAAATACCAGGACCAGTTGGCTTCACAGGTGAATTCTACCAATCATTCAAAAACAATCTAATGCTAATCTTGCTCCAGCTTTTCCAAAACTTTGAACAGGAAAGAATGCTATCAAACTCATTCTAGGAAGTCAACCCAGATAAAGATAATATGAAAAAAACAAACTTACAAACTGTAGCCATCTGGCAATTTGATGTAATTATGAATTCCAAAAATATAAATGGATCATACTTGTAAACTAATCTGTTAATCTGGGCAAGATTAAGTTATGATTAGGGCATTGACTGGGCCACTTCAGTAGGGCTTTGAACCCCACCACTTGGTGGGTGGGGGAATCGAATATAAAATGCAAGGCAAAGGACAGAGGAGGCAGTGTTTGAGTAGAAGTTTTTGAGAAGCAGCTTTGATGTTGGAGACAAGACACCAGGAGGAGAGAAGTGAGTCGCTCACCTGATTGTCTACAGCTGACCTTGTGGAGGAAACAGGAGCTAAGCCTGGAGAGAACCACAGCCCCGGGAAGAGAGGAACCCAAGAAGCCTGGACCCTAGCAAACATCGGCAGCTGTCTTGCTCCAACACGTGGCAATGGACTTTGGTGAGAGAAGAAACTTAGACTTTCTGGCCTTGTAACTGTGGACTTCTAACCGAAATAAATGCCCTTTATAAAGACCAACCCATTTTTGGTATTTCACATTAGCACCCCTTTGGTTGACTAATACACAGACCAATATCCCTATTGAATATAAGTGTAAACTCTTCAACAAAATATTTGCATACAGAATCCAAAAGCACATTAAAAGAATTATACACTATGATAAAGTAGGTTTTATCCCAGGTATACAAGGGTGGTTCAAATCAGTAAATTCAAATAGAGTAATAAACCACGTTGATAACTTGAAAATGAAAAATCGTATGATTTTCTCAGTTGATGAAGAAAAGGCATTTGACAAAAATACAGCACACTTTCTAGAAAAAAATCACTGTAAAGATAGGAATAGAAGGAAGGTGTCCAATTATGAAAAACCAACAGCTAGCCTTACCCTCAAGGTGAAAGACTGAAAGCTTTCACCTGTTCTGATCATGAACAAGATAAGGATGCCCATGTCACCATTGTTATTCAGTATTGTGTTAGAATTTCTAACTATAGCAATCAGTCTATATAATGAACTAAAATTCACCTAAATAGGAAAGGAAGAAGTAAACCTTGCACTATTCACAGATGATATGATCCTATAGCTAGAAAATCCTGACAAATACACAACAATGATACTAGAATTAATAAACGAGTTCAGCAAAGTGGTGGAATAAAAGATTAAAACACAAAAAACAGTAACATTTCTATACACTACTGATTTGCTCTCTGAAGAGGAAATCAGAAAAAAATCCACTTGTAGTGACTAAAACAATCAAATATTTTGGAATAAAATTAACCAAGGGCATAAAGGTTTTGTATTCAAAGTTTTGGAGATGATGTGGAGAGATAAGAACACTTATTCACTGTTAGTGGGAATGCAGAATGGCACAGCCACTGTGAAGGACTGTTTGGCCGTTCCTAAATAAGTTGAATATAGACTTGCCACATAACCCGGCAATACCACTACGGGATATATACCCAAAATAACTGAGAGCAGTGACACAGACAAACATCTGCACACCGATGTTCATAGCAACATTAGTCACCATTGCCAAAAGTTGGAAACAACCCAGGTGTCCATCAATGGACAAATGGATAAACAAACTGTGGTCTATTGACATGATGGAATATTATGCTGCTGTAAGAAGAAATGAAGTTGTAAAGCATATGACAAAACTGTTGAACCTGGAGGACATTATGTTGAGCGAAGCAAGCCAGACACAAAAGAACAAATACTGTATGAATGTGTAACATATTGTTTGATTCAAAAACAAAATTATATGTATCCAGTACATTTAATTGAGAAATGTATATATTTATTCATCTGTATTTACATTGTAGTTTTCATCTGTTTATATTTTCAATTATTAAATGTACAAAATAAAGTCAGGAGAAAAAAAAGTTTTGTATTCAGAAAACTACAAAACATTGCTAAAGAAATCAAAGATTTAAATAAATGTAAGAGCATTCCATGTTCATGGATTGGAAGATTAAATTTCATTAAGATGTCAATTCTACCCAAACTGATTTACAGATTCAACACAATCCCAATAAAAATCACAACAGCTTTTATGCTGAAATGGAAAAGACATTTATCAAATTTATTTGGAAGGGTAATGGGCCTCATATAAACAAAAATATGTTAAAGAGAAGAATGAGTTTGGAGGACTTGCACTTCCTTACTTTAAAGCACATTCCTTAGCGACAGTGGTAAAAACAGTATGGTACTGGCATAAACACAGACAGACTGACCAAGGGAACTGAATCAAGAATTCTGAAATAAACCTTAATATCTAAAGTCAAATGATTTTTGACAAACCTGTCAAATCCTCCCAGCTAGGCCAGAAGAGTCTGTTCAAAAAATACAGCTGGGAAAACTGGATATCCATATACAAAAGAAAGAAAGAGGACCTGTAACTTACAACCTATACAAAAATTAACTCAAAATGGATCAAGGACCTAAATATAAAAATGAAAATCATAACACTACTAGAAGAAAATGTGGGAAAAAATCTTCAAGATCTTGTGGTAGGCTGTAGTTTCTTAAAACTTACACCCAAAGCATCCAAAAGAAAAAATAGATAAATGGGATCTCCTCAAAATTAAACATTTTTGTACCTCATATGACTTTGCCAAACAGGAGAAAAGGCAGCTGACTCAATAGAAGAAAACATTTGTCAATCACATATATGACAAGCGTTATTATTCATGATATATAAAAAGATCATACCTCTCAACAATAAAAAGACAAAGCACATGATTTAAAAATTGCAAAAAAACTTGAAAAGACAATTGTTCAAATAAGAAATATAAATGGTGAAGAAAAGCATGAAAAAATGTTCAATAACACTAGAGATTAGGGAAATGCAAATCAAAACTACAGAGAGATATCATTTCATACCCATTAGACTGACCACTATTAAAAAGCTGGAAAACTGTAAATTCTGGAGAGGATGTTTAAAGATAAGAATGTTTATTCACTCTTGATGTAAATGGGGAATGGTGTAGCCATTCAATTGAATATTCTATATTCAATTCTATAGTCTATATTCAACTTGCCATGTGACCCAGAAATATCATTATTAGGTATATACCCAGAATTATGAGATCAGTGACATGAATAAACATCTGCACACCAAAGTTCACAGTGGCTTTATTCACAATTGCCAAAAGTTGGAAACAACTCAGGTGTCCATCAACTGATGAATAGATAAACAAATTGTCATGTATACATACCATGAAATATTATGTAGTGTTAAGAAAAATGAAGTTGTGAAGCATATGAAAACATGGATGAACTTGGAGGACATTATATTGAGTGAAACAAGCCAGACACAAGGACAAATACTGTATTATTGTGCTATTATGAACTAAGTATATTATGCAAGCTCTTGGAGTTAATAATTAGAATATAGGTCACCAGAAAATAGAATGAGGATAGAAAATGGAATGTTGAGGGACTATCTGAGCCAAATTGGTGAAAAGGTTCTTTGTAAATCTTGGCAAATGGATAGAAATGGTTAAAGCACATCATAGTGTTTGTAACTAGCAGAACTATTACATGGGAATGACAGTGGTTGAAAGGGAAAGTATATGGTTATGTATATTACTAGAGGGAAGGCAAAAAATGTAACATGGGACTGTATAACATAGTGAAATAGCATGTAAAACATTAATATGGGTGATATTGCATCTATAAGACAGGTTTTACAATATATAAATACAAATATACTACAGAAAATGAAACAAAGTAGCATGTGTGTACTACAGGGGAAGCATAGAGAGATTGAGAGGTGATGAGGATTTTTGTTTGTTTTTTATTACAATTATTATTGGAATAATGAAAATACTTTAAAAATGATTGAAGTGATCAATGCATAAATATGTAAGAATATCAAATATTCTAATTTGTATGCTTTGGGTGGATTTACGTTTTATTAATATGAATGAATTACATTGATTTGTTTAAAAAAAGAAACAATTCCTTTCACAATACCAACTAAAAGAATCAAATACCTAGGAATATACCAAGGATCTAAAAAAAAATTAAAAAAGATTCCAGATCAGTAGCTGCATACCAGGCACAAGGGGATGTGTTGATTGGCTCAAACAATGATACCACATTTGTGATAGCAGCTGCAATTGGTCTTACCACCTGGTTAAATTTATGATAATTTACTGCCATCCTCCAAGATCCATCTGTTTTCTGCATAAGCCAAATAGAAGAGTTGACTGGGGACATGGTTGGGAACCACCACCCCTGCATCCTTCAAACCTTGATGGTGCCAGTGATCACTACAGTCCCTCCAGGAATTTGGTATTGGTTTTGATTTACTATTTTGCTAGGCAAGGTCAGGTCTAGTGGCTTCCACTTAGTCTTTCCTACCACTCCCCAAGTCAGGGATCCAATATGAGAATTCTGTCAGTTACTGAGTATGTCTATTTCAATTTTATATTCTGGAACTGGGGAAATAACCATAGAATGGGTCTGAGGACTCACTGCAACCACTGTGAGGCAGACCTAAGCCAAAACTCCGTTAATCACCTGACCTCTATAAGCCCCTACTCTGACTGATGGATCACTGTGATCTTTTGGTTTTCTGTAATTAATGCCACTTTTGAGCCAATGTCTAATAATCCCCAAAATATCAGATCATTTCCCTTTCCCCAATGTACAGTTACCCTGGTAAAAGGCTGTAGGTCTTTTTTGGGAAAGCTGGGAGGAGAACAGGTTTATCTGGAAGTCTCAGCAGAATTTAGAGCTTCAATGTCCCCAACGATATCCCCAGGGTTACACTCCTTTCCAAACAATGCCCTCACTTTAACAGCAGGCATCCTGTAAGTTTGAGATTTTAGTTTAGTTTAGCAATAAATCTGCTACCCATATAATGAGACTATGAGGTTGTTTTTCAGAGATCTCAGGTCTGCCACTGCATAAAACAAGATTTATTTTCAGAAAGCACATAGAAACTTTCACATCTTTCATACAATGCTTAAGAAGCAAATTATATGCTTTCAGCCCATCTCTTTCTGTTTTTTAACTGTATCCAGCATATTTAGGAACAGCCAGCCAATATCATTGTACCATTTAACTCCACAAAACTCTGTTAAAAACACTCTCACCAAATCCTTGTCTCTTATAAGCATGGAAGTAGTCATATTCAGTGGCAATATATTTTGTATCTCTATTGCCAAATTATGCCATGGACTCTCATTGGCCTCTTGATTATTGAAACGGGAGTCATCAGTGCCCTTGAATCTAATCAGAGTAGAGATCCAATAGCAAAAATCCCAGACCAATTCAGAAATCCCATTTTTAGGTTCTGTTTCTCAAAACCACTCCCGGTACCAAGCTGTATTAGTCAGCATTCTCTAGGAAAACAGAACTGACAGGAGCTCTCTGTAAATAGTATAAGCTTTTATAAAATTGTTTCCTGTGACTATGGGGATGCACAAGTCCAAATTCTGCCAGCCAACCTGCAAGCCAGGGCTTATGATGAAGGTCCTTGATGAGTTCCCTGGAGAGACTGTCTATCTGAAATAGATACTGGAATTCTTTCTCTGAATGCTGAAATCATGTCACCTTTTAAGGATTTCAACTGATTTGATGAGATGTCACTCATTGCTGATGGCAATCTCCTTAATTGATTGTAGATGTAACCAGCCATCTTTGTAATCAACTCACTGATGTTTGAATCCATGAAATGCCCTTTTATTACAATTAGCCCAGTGCTTGCTTTACCAAACAAAACTGGGTACCTTTACCTGGCCAATCCAACACATTAGACTATTCATCAGGAAGAGTAACTCACAACAAAATATAGAATACTTATTATATGCCATGCCAAGTTTTGATCTAGGAACTTAATGTGGTTTATATGGAAGATAAAACAGCTAGACTATCATAAAGAGTTCTATCTGATTATAGAACTTAAACTCTGAATTTGTATAATACACCCCATACTTAATGCACCCTATGTTTGAGAACATATTCTAATCACTCAGACAATAATATGTAAACTGGACTAGATTATAAGCCTGACATAAGGACCCTGTATATTCATCTGAAACATTACAAATTTCTTGAATGAAGAGGATTAATAAAACAGACACTATCTCACTTTTCCTTAATATAGAACCAACTCAGTTGCTGGCTCATTTTAAAGTAAAATATCAGAAAACAAATAAAATAAAACTCTTTATAACATTTTCAGAGGAAAAAGTCCAAGAAATATTCAATAAAATCATATATGAGACTCTCTAGTATTCTGAGTGTGACTTTCTGTGACCTAAAACTTCTTTGAAAATTAAGTGAAAATTTGGGAGACATTGGGGAGAGGGGAAGGTGCCACAGTACAGAGTGGACACCTGATAATGCAGTGATAAAAGGGAAAATGTCAAAAAAAACACCTTTTTAAATTTTTTCCCCATTTTTGAATATTCTAATACTTAAATTTTATTTTATTTTTAAAGTTTTTTTTTTTAATTTCCATGTATTTTATCTCTTACATTTACACTTATCGTTATTATTTCATTTTCCTATTAATTGCATTTGGCTATTACATGGGCTTCATCTTTAAGGAAGGCTTGGATCACAGAAAAGTTACAACGGGGCGGGAGAGGATTGTTGGTAGGGGGGTGTCAGGGAAGGGGGTTTCATGGGAGGAAGTTCCCCTGAGTATACATGAAATATATATAAAATTGCTCAGATGATCATGGGGTGGGGTATGGTCACAGTGGGTGGAGAATCTCTCAGTTAATGAGAGAATACTGAATTCCCAGCCTGGAGAGCTCTGCCATATTCTACAAGAGAGCAGCAACAGTCCCTCAAGCGCAGGGGCAGTGTCTGGCTAAGTAGGATGGTCCACTGGTGGGTTCTTGTTATTGATGACTAGTCTTAGAGTCTGATGTTGTAATTGAAACTGAGACTATTGTTATGGGGTGCCTAAGGATTGATGCCTGAGAGCCTCCTTGTTGCTCAAATGTGGCCTATCTCTAAGCCAAACTCAGCATATGAATGCATTACCTTCCCTCCAGTGTGGGAATTGACTCCTGGGAATGAGCCTCCCTGGCAATGAGGGATTAACACCAAGTGCCAACTGGCAATACGACTGGAAAAAGACCTTGAATAAAAGGGGGGAAAGGTAAAGACAAATGAATTCATATGGCTAAGAGACTTCAAAGGGAGTTGGGAGGTCATCCCATAATTAATGCTTATGCACACCTCAGTAGGATCTCGTAGAACACCAAAGTGGATATCACCCCAAACAGAGGGGCTCCTGAGGTCTCTGGAGACACCCTGGTCCTATGTAAGGGGGGATAGCCCCAGAGATTAATGCCTTATCATTGTACCCTACTTAGGTATCTGTGCTCCTGTGAGTGACAGAGTTGGACACAGATAAGTCCTCCCTACACATGATCCATCTGTACCTTCTATTCAAACCTATATGTGGTGCTGGAGTTTGTAGGTGTACTTCCAGAGACTGGAGCCTTTGATCTGCCCATGTGCCAGCTGTGCCTGGAATCTCAGTGGAGCTACAACTCGTAATCTACAGTTCAATGGACACACCCAAGACACCTGGTAGGGAGATGATGATGGACAACGGCCAATCCAGGGAATGAAGAGAGTCTGCAGCTGCAGGCAGGATAATCCCATCCATCTTATATATGGGATATAAGACCTCTCTCACTTGAAGGTGGAATGGACATCACTGTCCCAGACTCCTCAGGATTGGGGGAAGAGCTATGGACTAGAGTGGACTTACTGGTATTCTGTTGTAGACATATTGTGATTCAAGCAATGGAAGAAATTACAACATTGATGTGGAAAAAATTAAATAAAAAGTGAGAACCCCCCAAAAAAAACCCAAAAAACTTTAGACCATATTTTACATAAAGCATATGTACTGTTATAAATAGGTCAAATAGAGTGAAAATTTAAAGTTCTAGTGTGCTCACACAGCCCAGTGTTTATATTACATTTATTTTATAGCACGATAAATGCTTTACAGATTATATTATGAGGGCAAGGTAGTCTGAATTTAATTAAGCATAAGCAATTCCTGACCATACTCTCTGAAAAATTATAGAATCACTTCAACATCATTGTCCAACAAACCACAGGATATAATTTATCAATCATAGAAATGTAAATAAATGAAAACAAGGTAGCACAGAGCCTAAAAAGACCAGAAAATATAGAGTCTATAAATTTAATAAAAGATGCAATGCTTATACAAGATTGGAGATTATATTACAAAGTATAAAATTTTAAAAATAAATGCTAAACAAAGGCATAGCTTATTGCAAACAAAACAAAAAGGAATGGCAACAAATGTGAATTCTATACAGATTTAAGAGCAAAATTCAATTTAATTCAGTACTTTATATTGTTACTATGATAAGTTAAAATTTTTATTTATATTCATAATGAAGTGGAAAATAGTGGATATTTCAATTATTTGAATAAATTAATAAGCCATGATTAGCTAGTTAGAATACATTAAAATTTTAATCGTAAAATAGTTTGAAATTTATTATATCAAAAATCATTTAAGAAAATGAACAAATATTCTACAATTAAAAGCTTAATATAAATTAAAATAATAGACATCACTTGAAGGGGAAAATATATCTAATAACCATTGATTATGTTTAAATATAAATAATCATATATAGGAAAATGATGAAAACATTCTTTCCTAACTAGTCATTGAATAGCAGAGAACATTAAAACTGCAATTCCAGATTATGTAGATGTATTTGTAAAAGGAAATATTAGCAAGCTACCTGGATAAAAGTTATGGAATGTTACAAAATTCGAATTCAGCTTTAATTCTTAGCATTACAACTTTTCTTTCTATTAAAAATTTTTAAAGAAATGAATACAAATTTTAACTCAAAAATTTATATCTTTCTAAAGATCATGAAACCAGGAAAAAGGGAATTATGTTTATTTTCATCATACCAAAATTATACAAAGAAATAGTAATTACTTAATTTGTTGATGCATCACAGAATGGCAGTGTTTTCAAATGGTTAAACACAAAATAGGTATAACTGCAGGAAGATACATAGCCTCATGAATGTACAAAACATGAATACTTAAAGCATTGGAAGATGAGACTTTTGATAATTCTCATTTACCAAGTACATGTTCATCTACCAAGTTGAAATGACAAAGACAGTATTAAAGTTTATAGTGAGTAGTGGAAAACAAAAGCTGCAAAACAAAGAGAAAATTACAAAAAATTACATATCTATATCTATGTCTATGTATATAATGTTTATACATATGAATAGTCTAGAAGACCATGAAAAAAACTATTCAATGTTAATATATTTCTCCTATAACTTCATCCTATTCCAATATTTTAATTTGCTCTACCACCAAATATTGAATTTCTCTTGGTCCTATTTAGCTGTTTGTTTATGAATAAGATTAGCCAAAAATATTTGTAAAACACCAGCAAACAAATTCATTGTTTGAAAACATGAAAAGATATTTTCTATTCAAAGTTTGAGAAGAATATAAGCATTCTGATGATCCTGGTCAATTTTATTTGTACTGCATTAAATTATTTCTATTCATTATCTCATTTAATCTTTAATGTGACTCTACAGATGAAGATTTATGTTGCTTCTACAGTTGAGGATACTAGATTTAAACTTTCAGTGACTTATTAATGGCTGTACACTGAAAAAGCTGGCAGATCTACGAACTAAACTCTGGATTTCTCAGTCCAAAATAATAATTTTTTAGACTTGTTATATTTTTTCTCTACAGATTAATGATTTCTGAAAGTGTTTTAATAATAAATTTCTCTGAAATTGGAATATGAAAAAAAATAAAATAAAATTGTACAGAAAATGTTGATGGTTTACGTTGTCATGAAGAAAGCATTTTTGTCATAAACAACTTAATTTTCACTCTAATCTTTCCGTTAGGCTCCTCCAAAAATTTTAGCCTTTTCAAGCCTGGTGATTTCTCACTACCTTGGTATTAAAGTATATGCTTTGGCAATATGAGTGTTTATATACTGAATTAACGGATTCATTTAATAAAATTTATTATGTTTGACAAAAATATTAAAATCTAATAAATCATATACCAATGGGCAGAATTTTAAAAATTACATATTTCCTACCCAAAATAATTCTTTATTAGCCTGTGCTTATACTTTTGTGTTTAGCAAAACAATTGGTCAAATTATCTGATACATTCATTTCACAGATGTTATTGCAGTCATCAATAATTGGGCTAAGGGCTGTAAAATGACCATTAGAATGAACAACTAGCAAATAGATCTTTAATATTAGATCAATTGATCTGGAGTATGAGCTTAATAAATGTTTTCCTCATATTCTCTACCACTGAAAAAATGATAATACATGACTTTCATGGTTATGTATCATAACATTCTCCCTGATGGGATTTTGTACCCCAGACTTCTCCTCAAGAAATTCAAACCATGAACACACACAAATACAAAATTGCACATATCCTTGCAATTTTTGTTGATAAAAAATCCAAATACTTATGGAAACAATACTATATTAAACTAAAGCAAACAGAACTATGAATAACAAACTCATCAGAGTTAATTTCCTTTGGAATAAGCATAAGGTTTTCTTCCCAGAACTCTTCAGGAAGAGAAAATTAAATATAACTCAGTATAAGAGTTCGGGAGAGAAAAGGTAATAATTATTTCCCGTTCCTAGGTCTTCAAATTCTCCCTATACCACAAAAAACATGAAGAAGTTAGAATTATATACATGACGTGGACCTACAAATTTAGAGAAAGATGTATCTTAACAAATGAGATAGCCCAGAACTGTGAGAGACTGCGGTTACTATTATGTCATATATCATGCTAAAATATATGGTAGCCCATGCAGTCTTACAAATTCTTTATAAAACTAACATTACCTCATTTTCATAGATGTTTAGTAACAGAAGCCAATCAAAATTTTTAAAATTGCCAGGACAAAGAGATAAAAACTGACAATCAGGTTTGACTGTATTCTTGATTGCAAAACCTATTTTCATTTTTTAATAGATAATTTCTTTCATTGCAGTGAATTCTAATAGTTTCTAGTTAGACTTAGGTCAATTTGAGAAGATTTCTGATTAACCTGTTAAAAGGTTCAATTTTATTCCTAGGAGGATGGTTGTTGTATACATTTTTGGACAGGGGAGAGACACAATTAATTGTGTGCTTTAGGAAGATATTTCTGGTGTTTCCAAATCCAAATTGTGACACCTGGAACTAGTAGGACATATTAAAGTGAGATTGCTATGTGAATATTAGTAATTTTATTACTTGGCTCCTGTAAGTTCAGAGAGCATTTAGTGCAATCCCAAAGAAAGCTTGAATGATTTCTCCTTATCTACAGTGATAAGTACACTGAGGACACAAGATTGGAAGTGTAATGAATATCATCTTATTGACTTTAATTATAAAAGTGTCATACAAAACTATTTCTTCCACATGGCAATTTTCATCTCCACACTTCTCAGGAATAGATGAGAGAATTTAACATGGGGGCAATCACAGTGTAAAACCCAGAGATTTCCCCTTCCTTGTTTTCATTCTCAGTAGGTAGAACATAGGTATAGATACAGAGCATACCAAAGAAACCTACAAGCATCATGTGAGAGCTATAGTTTGACAGAATTTTTCATCACACTGCAGAGGAGTGTGTCCTAGGATTGTACAGTATGAATATGTAATAAGCCACCAGGATAGGAAAAATGAAAACCCTTGATATCCTATAATTGGAGATACCTAAAATATTAACAAAATGAATAACTCTGCAGACTTGTTTCAAAAGAGTTTTCACATCCCACATGTAGTGATTGATCTGATACAGGTTACAGAAAAGGTAAATTGAAGACAAAACCCCACACACCAGACCACAATAATAAGCAAATTACATCTCTGCCAGTTCATGATGATCATGTAGTGGAAGGGCTTGACAATGGTAACAGTGGTCAAAAGCCATTGGCACCAAGATGAATATTTCCACACCTGCTGGAAGTGGAAGGTGAAGAGCTGGTTTATACAGCTATCATAGGAAGTTATTTTTCTCTCTGATGTTAAGTCTCTGATTAACCAGGGAACCACAATGGAGCTAAAGGAGAGATCCAGGAGAGAGAAATTTCACAGAAAGTAGTACATTTGTTGTTCAATTAGATGGCTGCAGTAATTGTAAGATGATGGATGATGAAATTCCTAATTAAGACTGCCAATTAACAAAGCAGGAACAAGAAACAGAACAGAAACTCTATTTGCTTATTCTGTAATAGCCCGAAGAAGACAAATTCAGTGAACTTAAGAATTCTTACTTTCCATGAGCAAGAGATGAGTTTAGAGTACAGAAAATAAAGTTAATTCATCTGAAATAATACAGAAATTATTAATAAAGATTAAATAGCATTTTTGAAACATGGGAAATATTTATAGATGAAAACATAGAACAAGTCATAATAGTTTTACTACAGGATATATCTTTTCAACACTTTGTAGATTAGGGCATTATTATCATATCAAATCATATTTAATGAGTGCATATTTTGCTCCTGCTTTTTTACAAATATTTTGCATATAACTTTTATAACAACCCAATGAGTAAGAAAGTATTATTCTTATATACACATTTTATATAGAGGGAAATAGAGGTAAGAAGGTTTCGATTAATTACACCAACTTTAAGATATAAAGTAGCAGGTCTAAGTAATGAACGTGTACCTGATGCCAGCTTCCTTGCTCTTCACTGAAATTTTATATATTTAAACATGCCAAATGGATTCCAGCTCTTTACCATGTCTGTAAAGAAAAATGGTGTTTACTCATCTTTGCCACTAACTCACTTGATTTATGCAATTCCCTCACGTCTTCTATGCTATATATAATCTATCTGTACAATCCCAATTTCATAATAAATTTCCATTCAACCCGTGAAACTCATCATTTTTCTTTAAAATTTAACAAATAAGGGCTCTTAATCATGTAGGAAAAATGGCTTAAATGAGTTACTAATAATTTCAGTGAACTTTAGCATATTTGTTTGATGTTCAAGAATTAGATAGTCTGGAAATAGGTAAATTGAAGCAGCAATTGTTGGGCATCTTAATATAAGAACACAGGATATTATTATATGAAAGCATCACCTTTCCCTTAATTATTGCAAAAGCATGTTTTTTTGAAGCTGCTGTTAGAAACAGTTTAGGAAACAAATTGTTTTCTGTTGCCAAGTTGAAGGACCTAATGAAATGGAAATATGACCTACTTAATTAAAGACCCATTTACATGAGATAAGACATTCAGTTGTAGTGTACCTGGGAGGAGAGAGATCTTAAATTGAAAATATATGTCCACTTCATCAATATGGCTTTCTGAAAAATATAACTTTCAATGGATTGTTATTTTTTACAGTGAGGGAATTATATGATTTAGTGTATACACCCCTAATCTAAGGATGGTGAGGACAAGCATGTGGTATTAGATGTCCTAGTAATTCTAACCTGCTAAGCCTAGGCACATTCATTCTGAGATTTCAGTTCAACTGACAAGTGGAACCAATTATTCTGGGTCTATTTATTTTCTGCAAAAAGGAAAGAATTAGTCTATGTAAAGAATATGGTATAAAAAGGTTTATACTTCTAACTGAATTCAAGACCACAGGCTGCCTCCCTAAATATTTGGGTTAGGAACAAGCTGTTGTATTAGAGAATGGTCATCAGTATATTTTTCAGTTAATTAGTTTGCCTGTGTGTTTGTGTGTGTTCAAGAAAAAAACTTATTTTGTGTTCAAAATATAGCTTAAACCATCATGTCCTCTTATGTATGCTGAAGAATCTGATGTGTTAAAGACAATGAAGTGATCAAGAGATAATTTTACATTAAAACTGTAGAACAAAAACTGGAGAATTCAACTTTAGAAACCAAATTCTTGATTTAGAATAGTTCCCTGATAATAATGCAAGGTTAAGAATCTCTTAACACCTGTAAGCACTCCTGCTGTGCTTGGAATGATTGAACATCATTTGGTAAAACAGCATCTAGGAAAAGATTATTGACAGCAGTGCCCATAGAGATTTTACTAGGGCTTCTCTGAAAAGGCACCCTTTCCATGAAACCCTTGGAATCCTCCTTAAATCATTTCCCTCATGGTAGTTTATAACCTTAAAACTCCCTTTACTATATTTATATCCAATGTCTCTCTGTGAGTGTGTCTCTTCCTCTCTCTCCTTTGCTCTCTCACACATTTGTTTGTGAACCCTTGTAAAATAAGCAGGATTTTTGGACAGAATTTGTAATTGAACTTTCTACATACAATTCGAAGACTTTCTTCTACAAGCCCTCTTTATATATAGAAGCCAATGCATATGTAGTTCTGACTGCAGAAATAAAGCCCATCATAACATAGTGGCCATACAAATTTTAAGCCTTTTACTTCTTTTATTCATTTTATATTTGATGTTATGAAGAATCATTTTGTGTTAGAAGGTGTCAGCTAATCTTAAGGTAATAGTTAGAATCTGGAGAACACAAAAATGCATAATCTATATGTCTCTCTCTCTCTCTTTTTTTTTTTTTAGCTTTTTCTTTTTCCTGGTGTGGGCAGAAGGAGAGTGTCCGTTGAAACAAAAGGGAGCAGAGCTGAGTCAATTTTAGCCCTTTTTCATTACCCATTTTCATCCAACATCAACCTATCTGGGCACCCGCTATAGATGTCAGACCTCCATTCTTACTAGCTCCCACATTCTTTGTGATTTACTTTCTGCTGCCCACATCTATTGAAAATAATTTTTTATTGTATACTCAAAATAATATGGCATTTGACTCTACTCCCTCTTGCTGTAAGACCCTGACCAAAAGTAATTAATAATATAGCATAGATATATATGTAGCAGCATTAGGTAATGTTACATGAAAAAACAAATAAATTCAGTGGAAGAATAAAATGCTTCTTTATTAATTATTGATAAGTAAAGCAGGAAATAAGTCAGTAAGGACTTATTAGAACAGCAAAATTAAAAGGCTTATTTGGGCATATTTAGTTATACATAAAATTATACATGCAACATTTAAAGATTACATATTCTAGGAAGCAAAAACAGAATATTTTAAAAGTTTCATTATTAGGGCATTTAAAAAGACTCAAGAATTTTAAAGGAGAGACAGTATTTACCTATATATATGCATATATATGGAAAGTAAAATTACATCCTGCTGAAGATCTATTTGTTATTAAAGAAACTATACTAGAAATTTTTAAATACCTATAATTAAATAGTAATGAATATGTTTCAGTTCTGGACTTCCAAGTCACTCCCATTCTATAACAAAAAAAATCTGAAAATTTAACATCAACATCCTTAAGATAATTGATTCCATATGACCAGCCACTACCCCCCACCCCCAAATTCCAGAGAGAGATAAATATAAAAAAATATCACAGCATACCTGGAGCATAAACCGCAACTGTAGTCTGCCTTGGGTAGGAAAACTAAACAAGGTAGTTGACTAATTGCTGGTGAATTAATATGGACTAGCTTGAGAGATAAAATCTCATGGAAGCTCAGTCTAAGTGGTATTCCCATACTTTCAAGAATCTTACCTCCAGGAGCTATGCCAAATGCCCACTATAAATTCAAGAGGAAAATTCCATTTGCTTCTAACAGGGCAGGATAGCAGTAATTATTTTGAAATAAGCCCTGAATAGCCTATCTCCCTTAACAAATGCCTGCCCTCAAGGGAAACTCTTTTACCAGAACTTAACCTCCATGTTTGTTTCCAGAACCTAATTGTTTTGGGGGAAGGAAAATACTCAACTCCAGTGTCATCTAGCTTCCTTTCTACCCAAAGAAAGATTATATGAAATTTCTTTTGCTCCATATCTCTGCCAACAAATGATATATTTTGTCTTTAACTACTATAAATTGAAGGTAACAGTATCTATGAAGTTTTAGTTTGCATGTACTAAAGACTATTGAGGTCTAGTGTATCATAATTTAATTATCTATAGTGTATGTATTTTCCTTGATGAAGTATCTGTTTGAAACACGTTTATTTTTAAACACATGCTTAATTTTTATTGTTTTGAGATACTTTTATATATTCTGAGTTGCAATTCTTTAAATATGAAATACTTTTCAATACTATCCCTTCATTTTAATTTTGTTTTTCATTCTATTAGTATTCTCACTCTTACAGTAAAACTTCTCATTTTGTTGAGGTCAAATTTATCATGTCCTTTACCTTAAGGATCAGGGTTTTGTGGCAAATCTAAGAATTATTTAACTAATCCAAGGATATTAGGGTTTTTTTTTTTCATATGCTTTATTTTAATCTTTACTACTTTTATATTTTGTGCAGGTATCTATGACTTATTTTGAAGTAAAATTTTTATAAAGCATATGATATAGGTTGAGATTCATATTCTCTACATACATATGCTCCATTTTTCCATGGACATTTCTTGAAAAGACTATCCTTTTTCCATAGAATTGCCTACAGCCCTATGCTAAGATTTATTTGAACCCGCAAGTATATATTCACTTTTGAATACTGTAGACCCTTCACTAACCTATTTGTTCATCTTTAGTAAATTACCACACTGCTTTGATTATTGTAGTTTTATAATATACCTTGACATAAGGTTAAGTTCTATTATGCAGTTTTATGGTCTGTTCTAGATCCTATGCATTAAAAAGTGTCTTCTTGATTTCTTTCTAGAAATTGTGTTGAACTTATGCATTAATTCGGGAGGAGAGAGAATTGATATCTTTAAAATGTTGTTTTCTCATCTATGAATATGGAATATAACTCCATTTATAAGGTGTTCTTCAGTTTCTATCATCAGAGTTAGGTAGTTTTCAATGTAAATGCTTTGCACATATAATGTCACATTTTATCAAATATTTTTGATTGGTATTATAAAGTCATTAAGAAATTCTTTCTGATTTTACTATAAGTAAAATTTTTACACTTGATTTTCATATATTGATCTTATATCCCAGAAAACTTCTAATTTAGTAAAGGAAAAAGTGCCTTCCATTTTGAGTAGGAAGAAGTAAAACAGTCTGAATTTATAGGTGATATATACGTCCAGGAAGAAAATTCTAAGAAAAGTTAAGAAACCCTAGTATATTTGACAAGAACCAGAGAAATGCTGGACTAAAAGAGTAAAGATATATTCTCTTTCTTTTCCTTTTTCTTGAAGAGTTTGTGTAGGATTAGTATTATTTCTGAATGTTTGGTAGATCTCACCAGAGGAGCTATAGGGCAAGATTTTTTCTTGTGTGAAGATTTGAAATTACAGGATAGATGCAGTGAGTGGTCCTGGCCATGGGGGCATGCCCCGATGAGCAGCCATGTCTTCTAGTTTGGCCTGGTGGAGGCTGAGGATCCTGGGGCACAGAACCACTCTCCTGTGGCTCTGGGATATGGGGAGGGTCCTGGCCATGGAAGGTGTGTCCCAGCCCGCCTTGTTGGTCCGGGACCTGCGATCCCTGCGGGCTAACATGGGAGATGTGGAGGCAGCCACAGGAAAGCCTGAGAGCTTGTGGGGGTGGGGGGTGGGGGAGCTCAGATGAGGTCGTGGCTATTTCTGGGAGGACTTAGACATTCCAGATTTGCATCCCCAGAGGCCTCTCCTAGAGGAGTCTGAGAGCGCCCAACGCTGGAGCAACAGGTACTGTCTGGACCATTGTCCCCCGTACATACCCTTGTTACCAAGAGAAGAAATGCCAGCCCGATGCCCTTCCACCTCTTGCGGAATTGGGCTTCCAGGCTCTTGGCAATGTCCCAAGAAAGAGTTCTAAAATGCAACAGAAATCAAGCAAGCAAGCACAAAATTTATTATGAAGTGAAAGTAAAAGCGAAAGTGCACACCTGAGGACAGAGGTGCCTTCCTGCTCAAGGGGGAGACACACTCACTGGGTGCAGGTTGCTGACTTTATTGTGGACATTTTCTTTCCTCTGCCTTTCCATTGGTTTGTGAAGGATTCTGTTTGCTGTCCTGATTGGTTGCTTTACTATTTTCCTATTGGCTTATTCTATAGGCCACTTAGGTTGTACCTGTTAGCTTTTAGGGAATGTATTAGTCAGCCAAAGGGGTGCTAATGTGAAATACCAAAAATGGGTTGGTCTTTATAAAGGGTATTTATTTGGGGTAGAAGTCCACAGTTACCAGGCCATAAAGCATAAGTTTCTTCCTTCACCAATTCCATTGTCACGTGTTGGAGCAAGACAGCTGTTGACATTTGCCCAGGGTTCAGGCTTCTTGGCTTCCTCTCTTCCTGGGGCTGCATTTCTCTCCGCGCTTAGCTCCTGTTTCCTCCACAAGGTCAGCTGTAGGCGATCAGGCAAATGGCTTGCTTCTCTTTTCCTGGATCCTTCTTTCCAAAATCAAAACTGCTTCTCAAAAGACTGCTTCTTCTGTCCTTTGCCTTGCCTTTTATATTTGATTCCCCACCCACCAAGGGGTGGGGCTCAACACCCTACTGACGTGGCCCAGTCAACATCCTAATCATAACTTAATCATGCCCAGATTAACAGATTAGTTTACAAGCATGAGCCAATTATATTTTTGGAATTCATAATTACATCAAATTCCCCAATGGTTAAAGGGAACTAATGGGGAAGCCTTTTGTTTGGAGTGGTTTGGGGCATTTTTTTATTTTTATTTTTATTTTTTAAGCAGAGCTGTTGGAATGGGACCCTGTGACTTGGCTTTTGGTAAGGTTTTAGCTGTGGCATTTATGGCTTTTGTTCTTAGACTACCTTTTCAGCAAGGAAGTTTCTGGATGGTGTTTGTAGCTTTGCTTTTGAATCGCCACCTTCCACTGTTCCCTGTGTTAACCTAACTCGCACTTTACCTTGGGCAGCTTTTCCCACTCCTGAATTTAGTCACTGATTGAGTAATAGTCATTCCACAAGTAGTTACTGAGCACTGACTGTGTACTAAGAGCTCTCTAGTGCGGGGAATACTGCGGCGAACAGGCATGGTCCATGGCTTCCTGGAACCCATATTATACTGGAGGAGAGGCTGGAAAAAAAAAAGCAGCCTGCTTCATAGATCCATCCACTCATTTCACAAACCCATTGAACACATGCTCAGCCCTGAGGATGCAGCAGACCTGGGGGAAGATGGATAAGAACATTAACTACCCTTGCCCTTCCCCGGCCCCCAGTGAGTGCCCTGGAATGTCAGTGGAGCATCCAATGACCGGACTCCAGATTCCTCCATGGAGCCTGAGCTCAAGGAGTCTTCTCTGAATTGGGAGTGCTCTAAACCAATGGACCATCAGACAGAATTTAGGGGTGCTTCCACCAGGGTGACCATGAGTTACCTAAAGGTAATGGCAGCCCCAAGACCAGGTGAACAAGTGACTCCACAGTCTCCCAGGGCAGGGCTTGAGCATATCTGGCAGCCCAGGCATTGCAGGATGGGTTGGCCAAGCTGCAGGTCTGAGCACAGCACCTGACATGGCTGCCCTGGGCACGGCAGTGGAGAGGGTCTATAAGTGTGCATGTGTCAAGTCTTTTTAAGTATGACTCACTCCTGCTTAGGCGCCAGATCGTTCAACTGGAGCCAAGCCCTATCAGTGTAACAAGTGTGGGAAAGCCTTCCAACAGAGCTCAATCCTGCTGCCCTTCCAGAGCAGCAAGTGCGGGAAGACCTTGAGGCAGAGCACCCAGTTGATCACAAACCACAACATCCACACCCGGGAGAGGCCCTTTGAGTGTAGTGCCTCTAGAAGGCCTTTCAGCAGCAGCTGCTGGCTGCTGCAGCACTAGAAATTCCACCCTACATGGAAGTCCAGAGGGTGTGGCTCATTCAGGAGTGGTGAGAAATGGCACAGGGGGTTATCTCCAAGGTTGATAACAGTGGTCCTACCACATGAGGGAAGGACAGTGTGAAAGGCTCAGCCCAGAGCCCTCTCCATCCCAAGACAGAGGGGGAGAGGGAGCCAAGCTAAGCCAGGATGCACCCAGGGGTCCTAAACGAAACTAAGCCACCCTAGAGGTGCACACATAGGCTTCAAATACACCAGTGGGAATAGACTGTGTATGGGTTTTGTTCTCTTTTTCATACTCATCTCTTTTCCAAATATTAACTTGTGATAATCTTTGATGTTGTTCCTTCATTTCTTTGATTTTAAGATTGGCCAAGAAGAACAAACCATGTCTGAAAGGGAAGAGGGACAGAAGTGATAAAAACAACCGTTTTGAATCCAACTGCCCAGTGGGGAGGGGGAGGGTCATGGGGATAGAGCCCCATACAGGAGGGGAGGTAGGAAGTCACAGTGACATGGAGGAGTTGTAAATGGGCCAGGGCCAGGCAGCCTGGTGGTGGCCACCCTGCCTCCAAGCTTGCCTAGGCTACATTTGGCACTGGCTAAGTGAAGGCAGCACCGCAGGAACAACCTGCATTCACCTGGGAAGATGTGGCTCTGGGCTTGAGAGCAGAAGATGCTTACTGAGGACATGGGTCCCTACATGGGGTCCCCTCCCCATGCTCTCTCCAGGTCTCCTTGCTCTGGAACAGAAAGGGGTCTGAGAGTCCAGCATTCCATGAGCTTAGCCAAGCAAGCTGAGTGTTGTAAGAATGTGGTGGCCAAAAATACTCTTGCTGCCCAAGACTTTTGGGAAGAAGCACCCTGAGGGCCCGCTGGTGATTCAGGAAGTCTTAGCAACCCCTCCTCACCATTAGAGCCTCCTTCTCCCTGGCAACCCAGGAATACTGAAAGATTCTGCTGCAGCTCAATTTTCTATGAAACTTTTGACAGAAAGGACACTGCCTCGTCCATAGCCAAAGCACTGGCCTACAACTTTTATTTTTATATTAACGTGTTTTCATGCTAAATAGAATTTATAACATGAAGAAATTTATAAAGAAGAGAAAAATATTCCCTTTTTCCCCTTGACCAGAGATAGCTGTTTTTGAATTTTTGGGTGTATTTTCTTAGTCTCTTTGGAATGTATGCATATAAATATTTATTTTCAGGGGAAAAAATGTGTTTTACTACAAATTCAAATTTTTAAATAGTTATAGGCCTATTGAGATGATCTATTATTTAGTTTTATGATCTTTAAAATTTTTATTTTTCAAACATTCATATATTCTATGTTGTTGAACTTATTCTCCTTAATGTGTTCATAATATTCCCTTAATATTCTTTTAGATTGTGTAGAATGTTTAATGATATATCTAATATTAATAATCATAGAGAAAGCAAAAGAGTTATCTAAATATCCTATGAAAAAAGATGTAGGGAAAAATTAAATCCCAACAATATAGATAAATAAAATATGAAAATTAAAAAAAAAAATCCAATGGCATAAATAACAGTCTTAGAGAATATCAACAAGGTCAAAGTTAATTCTTTGGAAAGATTAATGATATTCAGAAACCTTTACCATTATCAGTAAAGAGAAAAGAAAGAGAAAAAAACACAAAATATCAATATAATGAAATTCATATACATTATTGAAAGTACTGCAAAATTGCACAAACACTTTGAAATACTGCTTGACTTAATTATTCAAGCTACATACACTATGATCCAGCAATTTACTTCTATGTGTTGATTTAAATACCAAAAATATTGAGAACTAGGAGCAAAGTATCATCAATTAGAAGTATTAATAGGTTGAGAACCATACCTGTTCTTAGGAAGAAAATTAAATTTTATGACCAATTTCTAGCATGTTTGCTTTACCTTGCAATCAACTTCAAAAAATAAGTGAGCAAATTAATCTCAAAGAAGATAAATATATCTACATCATCCTTGGGTTTATCATGTGATTGTATTCAGGAATCTTAGGAACAACATTCTCTCTATTGGCAAGGATTTTTCCTCTGACTATTCCTCAAGAAACACAAGGAAACCCCATGTATTACTAACATAAATGCAGTTATCATATGTAACAGGCACACATACACATGGACACTTTCTGTAAAATCCAAATATTCCTTGGTAAACCTTTATTATATGTAAGTCAGCCAAAGGGATGCTACTGCGAAATACCAGAAATGGGTTGGTCTTTATAAAGGGTATTTATTTGGGGTAGAAGTCCACAGTTACCAGGCCATAAAGCATAAGTTTCTGCTCTCACCAAAGTCCATTGCCACGTGTTGGAGCAAGACAGCTGCCAACATTTGTAAGGGTTCAGGCTTCTTGGGTTCCTCTCTTCCCTGGGGCTGCGTTTCTCTCCAGGTTTAGCTCCTCTGGTTCCTCCACAAGGTCAGCTGTAGACTATCAGGTGAATGGCTTGTTTCTCTTCTCCTGGAGCCTTCTTTCCAACATCAAAACTCCAACATCAAAACTGCAACACAAAAACTGCTCCCCCTGTCCTTTGCCTTGCATTTTATTTTCGATTCCCCCACCCACCAAGGGGTGGGGCTCAACTTCCTATTGATGTGGCCCAGTGAATGTCCTAATCATAACTGAATCTTGCTCAGATTAGCATACCAGTTTACAAGCATGATCCAATTATATTTTTGGAATTCATAATTACATCAAGCTGCCAAATGGTTACAAAGGGTAAGGGTTAATTTGAATAATAGTGTTTCCTTAATATAAAATTTTTAATAAAATTATATTACTTGTGGTGCTGGAGTTTGTAGGTGTACTTCCAGAATCTGGAGCCTTTGGCTTGCCCATGTGTCAGCTGTGCCTGGAATCTCAGAAGAGCTGCAGCTCCTACTCTGCAGCTCAATGGACTCACCCAAGTCACCTGACAAGGAGATGAAGATGGATAATGGCCATCCCAGGGAATGTAAAGAGTCTGCAGCTGCAGGCAGGATAATCCCATCCTTCTTATCTATGGGATATGAGACCCCTCTCACTTGGAGGTGGAGTGCACATCACCATCCCAGACTCCTCAGGATTGTGGGAAGAGCTATGGACTAGAGTGGACTTACTGACATTCTGTTGTAGACATATTTTGATTCAAGCAATGACAGAAATTACAATATTAATGTGGAGTCAGTGGCCACTGGATGCTTTTGGGGCAGGGAGAGGGAAAAGCAGCTGTAATACAGAGGCTTTTTCAGGACTTGTGAATTATCCTGAGTGACATTATAAGGACAGATATACGCCATTTTACATCAGCATATAACATGCAGAACTGTGTGGGAGAGAGTGTGGTCTACAATGTGAACCATGGTCCATGCTTTGTGTCAAAACACCGGGATGTGTATATCCATTGCAGGTGAAGTGCCACACTAATGAAAGATGTTTATGTGGGATGTAATGGGAGGTGTGGTAGGTGGGGAACATAGGAATCCCTATAATTTTTGTGTAACATTTATGTTATCTAAGTATCTTTTAAAAATTTTAAAAACTATATTACAGGATGTTGATAGTCTCTTAGATTTCATTCCCACCTTGATGAGCACATGGTGATATATGTTAAACTGTTTAGCTTTTCAGTTCTCACTTATTTCACTATTCATATATGATTATTATTAATGCATGTTATGTTCCCCATATGTGAGAATTGTGTATACAGTCAAATAAAAAGAGGGGTATTAGGTTTGAACATTTGTTAGAAATTATATTTTTAAAGAAAATGTGATGTTTGCATCATGCACATATTAAATGTGTTTTACTTTACTTTTCATTTTCTTTTTCTCTTTCCATAAATGATGATATACAAATAGTATAGTAAACACATATTTCATATTCCATACCTTTCTCTCAAACATTTAGACTTTTCATCTAATATTTACATAAAACTATACCTTGTGGTTAATATAAATATGTGGTTCAGAATTCTCTGGTTTCAAACCATTTTGAAATAATATACTTTGGTTTTATCTAATTTGCCTTACATAGGTCAAAATTCTTGCTTATTTTCTAAATTATGAAAGCTGTTTATTCCTCAATAGCCCCTAAAAGCCCATTGTTCTATCCAAGGGAAGGTGATATTATAATCACTGTGGTTAGAAGAAGTAAAAAGAAGCTTGAATAGATTCAGTTGAGAAGAAACATTGTCAATAAATCAAATAACAAAAAAAAATGACTCGTGTGGCATGAACCATGTATGATACTGCTGTATTTCATATTATCTCATTTATCCTTTATCAAATTTCTAAATTATGTAACAATTTCTCAGTTGTATAGATAAGGAAATGAGTTTTAAGGACATTAAGTAGTAAACTCATGGTAAAGACTGCTCAGTTTATTTTAAACTTCTCAATGTTTCTAGCCTTTGTTACCACTGTTTGAAACACTTTTATAGTGGAAGGCCCATATTTTCTTCATTTCATCATGTATCACATCAATACTTTCACAGGAGTGATCATAAAGAATATAAGAAAACTCCTGTTACTGTAAGGATGGCTATTTCCAATAGACAAGCCTTCTTGATCCGGTGCTACGAAGGAAAAATATATGTTTTATTGAGAAGGTGATTTAATGAGAGTGCACAAACAAAAACTGGGTAATCTTCCCCAAACAAGTTCAATTGAAAAGGGGAGCTGGGGTTTTTAATAGGGAAAAAGAAAAAGAAAAGAAGAGGTGTAGTGAGAAGAAAAATAAGAAAAAAAAGTGATGCTGGAGGTCCTGTGAGGAGGGCAAGTACAATTTGTCAGTCTTGTGTTGTCTCAAGCACACCCAACTTGTTCTTGATTTCATTGACTAATAAACCACAGTTTAGATATCATTGTGCAAGTGCAGGGCTTTCATCGCTACTTTCTCAGACAAAAGAAATCAAGCTTTATGTCTTTGAGAAAAGTTACAGATTTACACCATTCTATCTGGTTTTACTTTGGAGATGTTCTTATTCCTGTAAACAAAGCTGAGAAGGTCTGGTTTATATCTTTCAGGGACCTAAGTACAAAGAATAAAATTCTAAAATTAGATTAATAGAAAAACAGCTAAATTAGTTTTAGAATTTTCAAAGCTGCTTAAGTAGAGAAAATTCAATAAGCACATTTTTCAGCAATCACTCCTGTGAAAGTATTGATGTGATACATGATGAAATGAAGAAAATATGGGCCTTCCACTATAAAAGTGTTTCAAACAGTGGTAACAAAGGCTAGAAACATTCAGAAGTTTAAAATAAACTGAGCAGTCTTTACCATGAGTTTACTACTTAATGTCCTTAAAACTCATTTCCTTATCTATACAACTGAGAAATTGTTACATAATTTAGAAATTTGATAAAGGATAAATGAGATAATATGAAATACAGCAGTATCATACATGGTTCATGCCACACGAGTCATTTTTTTTTACTTTCTTCTTTGAGGGAGGAGTTTTGTAACTACTTAAATTGTCATGCACACATATACAAACAAGCCCAATAAAGAAATAAACACAGTAAAAACACAATATAAATTTGAAGAATGTGATGTATTAATTTTCAATTTCAATAATCACTTAATAAAAAACATTAATAATGTAATAAATTGACCATTTAGGGCAATTCTTAACACTAATCACTACTCTGATTCTACTCCCTTTATGAAAGAAACATAGTGAAAAAATTATTTAACTTCTTGAGTTGATTTAATAAATATTCTGCTTGCCCTTTTGATTGTACTGTAGCATAAGAATAGATGTTTTTATTGTTAAAGTAATTTACCATAATAAATTCAAATTTTCTCCTATAGGTAGGTGAATGTGCCATGCTATAAACTTACCTTAATTGACCCAGATGAAATTTAGCATATTTTAGAATGGCAGATTATTTGAAACATAGGAAAATCTTCTTAATGTTGATAGTTAAACATAAACATACATATTCCTTGATAGGAATATGGAGAAAGATCCCTGAACATCAGAGTGGGAACAGTGAAATTCACTACCAACTTGAAAATTTCAATAAGTTTAATTCTAATCTTCTCAAATGAAATTTGGCTTGTTTAATGTGTTAAAACCTAATGTGGGCTGAGTCAATTTTATTAATCAAATTATCTTAAGCTGCAAGAGAAGTTATGGCACTAAGAATGAAACTTGTTGAGTGGGACAATCACCAAGCCAATGTGGACATGGGTAATTTACTGAATGCCAAGTATAAGTGAAATTCATTTTATATTTAGGCTTCATCAGGAAGAATGTGTCCTGAGATACTTAGTATGCTACTTATTCACTCTTATCAAAATTTAAAGTAAATGCAGAGAAATAAAAACCAGGAATTCAACAGAGTAGGTAAATTCTCAAAAATATTTTGGAAATCTCAAAATATCATAGAAACTTACACAGGTTTACAAGGGAAGAAGAATGTAAATATGCAGTAAATCCATCAGGGTTGCAAGGAGAAGTGGACATTTATTCTGCAGAAAAGCACCTGGACTTTTGAATGCATATTTACCTTTTTCATGCTAACTGAGATTAAAATTAATAAAAAAGGATTTTGAAATTCCCACATAAACTAATAAAAGAATTTCAGTCCAAAAAGTCCTCTATTTTATGGCTATGTATGACTTAGGACCATACTATGAATTTATGTAAAAGTACAAGAATTAAGAGGTCTCTGAAAGCTCTTATTAATTGTATGCCCTGAGCTATGTCCAAACAGATCTTATCTAATTGCACATAAACCCCTGCACAAGGTGATTTCTCTTGGGCCTAAATGCATGGCCTGTCTCAGGCAATGTTTCCCTGGAAAAGAAGAGCAGTTCCAAAGTTCTGCAGCCTCTGTTTTAATCTAGCTTTCTGAAGAATAGGAACAGAGACATTGTAGTCAAAATGATATTATGTTACCTGCCTGGAAAATATGAGATAAGAATGACATGGAACCAAAGACAAGAATTTACTTTTCCATATGGATCATATTGGAGAGTAATCTAAGTATATAGACCAATAAAATCATGACCTGCAAAATCAACTGCATCCAAATTATTTGTTGCCAGAGATTAACATTGCTGAAATAGATAGTTGGGGAATAGGAGACAAAAAATATATAAAAGAATAAAGAATAAAACTTTCCCCCACAAGTACATATCCGGGTTGGAAACGATATATCATTATGTAAAAACAAATTTAAAATGTGAGAGGAAATCAACAAAGTAGAGCCTGGTTTTTATCTTGTTTATCATGCAGTTCTTTCCTCTATTTCACTGCTTTGGAGTAGGTTATAAAGTTTCAGCCCCAAACACACATTGAAGCTCAGTTAACTGTTCCCTCTCTTCCATTTGCAATTCAGACATTAAATGTTGTCTCACACATTTAAAGCTACAAGGAATCATCACATTAGAGTAACATATACGGTTCAGATCAATTTACTTTAAAATGATAATTTATTGAGAAAAATTTAGACTTTTATGTTCATTATATCAGTTAATCCTCACCACAATGTATATTTTGAAATAAATATTATAAGCTTTAAAATTCAGATTTTATTGAAGTTTCTAGAGTTTAAAAACTAGTTCAAACAACCAGAAAGTTGTTAAAGAGTACGCTGTGTATTTCATTAATTGATAGAAGTGGGTAATTTTAAGTAAATTAAAAATTAAGTAATTTTTCTTCCCAGCTTAGAAATTTAAGTGGCCTTGAGTAAAGGATTCTAGCATTTCAGAATGAAGTATATCAGAACCCAGCACTTGACTGGCTGTCTACTTCCATAATGCCTAAGATTTTTCTTTATTCAAGTTCACCTGAATTGATACATAGAAGGACATGGTTGTTTATACATAGGAGGTGGTAGTGGTCAATACCTCATGCTATCTGCCTTCCACAAACACACAACTTAGCCAGTTATTAGAAATATATGTTTGTGTCTCATGTACAGTTTGGTACATTATCAACTCAATCCTGAATTGATCTCTCATCATTGCAACGTGTTTATCTGCAGAAGTTTTGGTTTTGATGATATCCAAATAATTTTTTATAAGGATCACCCTTTTGGTATCCTAAATTTGAGGACTTTTTGTCTTATCCAATACCAGAAAGATTTAGCCCTGGCTTTATTTGAAATATTTTGTACTTTTCCATTTTACATATTGTTCTAAGATACATTTTGAATTCATTTCTATAATATGTGAGATATAGATTGATTTTTTTACATATGTTTGATGGTTAAGTCCATGTGTCAACTTGGCAAAGCAATGGTGTCCACTTGTGTCATTAAACAAACACTAGCCTGATTGTTGCTGTGAGAACATTTCATGGATTTAATCAATAATAAGTTGATTTCATCTATGACTGATAACGTCTACATTCAAATGAGGAGATTGCATTCAACAATGAGAGAAGTCTTATGAAATCACTTGAAGATTTTAAAACGAGAAGCTATGATTTCATCAGTCATAAGAAAGAATTTCCATCTCTTCTTCAGCCATCCAGCATCTCTTGGGAGTTCACAGCCTCCAGCCTCCTCTACAGAATTTGGATTTGTGCATCCCCACAGTCACAAGTCAAAAGAAATGAGATTTTATGAAATCTCATCATACTTACAGATATCTCTTTTTGGTTCTGTTCTCCAGAAAACCCTAATACATGTTTGGTACAGGAAGTGGGCTTCTGTTAAAGCAAATACCAAAAATGTTTTTATTTTTAAGGTTTTGCAATTGGGTAATGACTAGAGGAGGGAAAGATTTTGAAGTACTTGATAGAAAATGCTTTGAAGAACTGTTGGTAGAAATATGGATGCTAATGGTACTTCTGATTAATCCTTAAAAATGATGAATGTGCAAACGCAAAATGGAAGAAAGGTGATCCTTATTCTAAAGTTCCAGGGAAGTTGGAAAAATTGAGTCCTGGTTTTGGAAGGAAGGCAGAATTTTAAAATGGCAAACTTGGTTATGTAGCCGAGGAGGTTTCCAAACTTAATATGGAAAATATTGCTTGGGTTTCTCCTTGCAGCTTATGTAAAATGTGAAAGGAAAGGGATATGCCGTGAAGTGAACTCCTGGGCATAAAGAAACCAGAAATTGATGGTTTAGAATATTCAAAGCATCCAGAAAATGAATCCCCAGAAAATATTTCTCCATGTGAAGGTTTAACTTAACATGGAAACAGTCAACCATTTCAGTGCATATCAGAAATGGAAATGTATTTGTCTAGGAAGGATTTTTTGGAAAGTGATTTTTCTGATGGTTGGGACCCCTGTGTACTACATGTAAAACCTACAAGACTTTTGTAACATTTGTTTGTATGAAAGTAATCACTACCAGCATGGACATAAAGGGATGGAAAAGGGATAGACTGAAGGAAAAGTCACTTCATGGGCAGGATCTTGGAAACTGAAGTCTGAACTGAGAACATCATCTTAAGCCAAAAGTGTGGACCCTCACATGTATGTTGAAAAATTGAGTATGCCCAAGTACTTGGAGAAGGCATGTCTTCACCTCATTTATCAGGAAGGATGTTACCATGCCAGTTTTCCCAAATGCCTGAGGGTTTTCAGATAGTCAGGCTGCCATCCCAATGTTTGATGAGGGTGAAAAAAAGAGCCTGGCCTTCACCCCAATGCTTGAAGATGTTGGAGACTTTACCACACTGTTTGGGGATAGCATGGCCAATATGTAAGCACTTGGAAAAGGTGAGGTTGCTGCTTCATCAGGTCTGTAGGACAAATCATTTTCCAATCAATGTTTCTCAGACACTGAAATGTAAAGAAGTAAGCCCTGATGGTTTTCAGAATCTTTCAGGTCCTGTGAACCCTATTTTCCTTTCAATTTCTCTCTATGGGAAAGAGCATGTTTATTCTCTGAGTGTCCCTCCATTTTGTATTGGAATAAGATAACTTATTCTCTGTTTCACCAGTCCACAGGCAGGGGGATTTGTGCCCATGACAGATGAAACCTATAACCAATTTTTATGAGACTTTGACTGTAGTATTCTCACAAAAATGACTTAAGACTTTTTGGATATTTTGATGAAATGAATGTATCTAACATATCAAAAAACTATGTCTTTTTGGGGTTCAGAGCGTGGAGTGTGGTGGTTTGTAACTGTATGCCCTCCAGAAATCATTTTCTCAAAGCTAGTCCATTCCTATGAGTGAAAACTATTGTAAGTAGGTTTTCATGAGGTTTCTGCATTTAAGGCATGGCATTAGGTGGGTCTTAATCCTGTAACTGGAGTCCTTTATAAACAGGAAAAAGAGAGAGAAAGATATAGAGGGCTACAGAAGCAAGTATATGAAAGCTACTAAACATGAAAGAGAAAGTAAAGACCATCAAATGCCAACATATGCCTTGTTATGTGGCAGAAGACCCAAGGAGTGCCAGGAACCAGATTTTGGGAAGAAAACAATCACTTTGATAATACCTTAATTTGTGCATTCTCACAGCCTTAAAACTGTAAGCTTGTAAGTTAATAAATTCTCATTGTTAAAGCTAACCCCTTTTATGGCATTTGCTTTCAATAGTTTAACAAACTAAAAAATATTGCTGTCTAATTCTTGCAACACAATTTGTTGAAAAAACTATCCTTTCTCCAGTGAATTGTCTACAAGTGTTTGCTGAGGCTTAGCTTAGGGTATATGTGCAGATCTACTACTATACTTTCTAGTTAGTTCCATCGATTGCTTGTTTGTCTTTTTGAAATCACCACATTTTTTTGATCACTGAGATACTTTACCTTGATATCAGATCATGTATGTTGTCCAATTATATTTTAAAGTCTGGGGGATAATCTAGATCCAGTGCATTCACATATAAATATTATTAAAAGTTTGTAAATTTAATTAAAATTTACATGTTTGTATTTAGTTTTGGATTGCTTTGACATAGAGAATAATATAGGAAGAGTTGAAACCTTAATAAGTTTGAGTTGCCCAATCCATGGAAACAATATTTCTTTTTATTTTTAAAGGTCTTTGTATTCTCTCAGAATAATCCTGTAGTTTTCAATGTACATGTCTTGCACCACATTATATAACATTTATCCTTAAGTATTTCATATTATTATGTTTAATGAATGACTGATATGGGTTGAATTTGTCCCCCAAAATAAGTGTTCAAGTCCTAATCCCTGGTCCGGTGAATGTGAATGTAATAATAAGAACAAATTAAATCCAAACTTATTGGCAATAAGGATATAATAAAATTAGGAAATATATTAATTACTTAATGAAGTCCTAAATACAAAATATCACAAAAACAAAAAAAATAGGTTTTTTTGGATAGATTAATAAAAGTCAGAAACCAAAATCTATCAAGAAAAGAGAGGGACAGAAAATGGAAGTAATCATGAGGAAAAATTAAAAACATATTTTGAGTTTTAGTGTAAAATTGTATGAATATGAAATATTGCTTGAAAACATCTTCCTCTAGGGAATGTTATCATATCCCCACAATATACATGTTCAAGTGCAAATCTCCAGTCCCATGGATGTGAAGCCATTTATAATTAGGACCTTAGAAGCTGAGTTAAGCTGTGGCCATACTGAATGAAATTGTGCCTGTATCAAATAATTTTGATGTCCTTATAAGCAAATAAAGAGAGAAAGATCAAATGAAATGGGACATAGGGAGAGATGCATCTACAAGCCAAGGAAACCAAAGTTTTGCTAGCATGCCAATACCAGAACACTGCAGGTTCAAGGGGAATGCAGGATAAAACATAAGGATAAAACACTGGTATTGGATGTTGTTTCAGTTTACACATTGCTAACGCAAATACTATGATCACACAAGAGGAATTAATTTTGCTCATGGTTTTGAGAACAGTAGAACTTCAAATCAAGGCATCTTCAAGGCAATGCTTTCTTCAAGAATATTGGCATTCTGGGGCTGTAGGCTGGTGATTCTTAACCATGGGTAACTGTCACATGGCAATGCTCATGGAAACATTTCCTATTCTCTTTTCTCTTCTGGGTTCTGTTGAGGTTCAGTTTCTGGCTGCTCCCTTTGTGGCTTTCTCAATGTCTATATTTCATCTTGCAGTAATAGGATTAATCTTAAATCAGGATCCTGAATGAATTGGACCCAACTTTAACTGAAGTAACTTCATCAAAGTACTACTTAAATTTGGTTAAGTGTCACTACTATAAATGTGTTAGTTACATGGTCCATTTTTATCCCTTGGTTTTCGTTTGTCACATGTTACTATGGTCTTCTTATAATTCTTTCAATTTTTATTACTTACATTCTTCATTTTTACACTCTTGTTCAGGGCTCTATCCCTTTTCTTTACCATTCAGGCTGTCACACACTCTTTAACATTTCATGTAGATTTGGTTCCTTGGCAACATACTCTCTCAGTTTTTGTTTGTCTGTAAGGACTTTGAAATTGCCTTCATTTCTGAAGGATAGTTTTGCTGGATAAATCATTCTTTGCTGGTAGTTTCTCTTTCAGAACATTAAATATATCATTACTCTGCTTTCTCACTTCCATAGTTTCTAATGAGAGATTAGCACATAGCCATATTGAGTCTCCCTTGTAAGTAATATATTGCTTTTCTATTGCTGCTTTCAAAATCCTTTCTTTATCTTTGGCATTTGAAAATATGAATAGTAAATGTCTTTGAGTGGGTCTGTTAGGAATTATTCTGTTTGTGGTATGTTGATATTCTTGAATATTGATATTTATGTCATTCTTAAGGGTTGGAAAGTTTTCAATGAGTATAATTTTAAATATTCTTTCTACCACTTTTCCATTATTTTCTCCTTCTGAGACATCTGTAATGTGTATGTCTGTGTGTTTTATAGTGTCATTCAATTCTTTGAGACCCTGTTCAGTGTTTTGCATTCTTTTCCCTGTTTTCCTGTTGTTTCAAGTTCAAATGTTCTGTCTTCAAATTGGCATATTTGTTCCTTTAACATTTCAAATCTGCTTTTAAATGCCACTAAAGTGTTTTAATTTCATCCATTGGGTCTTTCATTCTTATAAGTTCTGTTACTTTTGTGCAGGCTTTCAAATTGTTTGCTATTCTCACACAGTGTCATTTTAATATTCTTTATTTAGTCATATTTTCCTTCATCAACTTAAATTGATTAAAGAGGTTTGTGTGAACATAATTTATTAGTTGTCTAAAATCCTGGGCTTCATCTATTTCCTTGCTTTGTTTCTTTGACTGGGTCATATCTTTCTGTTCCTTAGTATGGGTTGTTATCTTTTACTGCTATGTAAGCATCTGTTTATGTTGGTGATTTTTCTTTCATGGTTAATTTACCTTTCTTATCCACTGGTTTTGTTTCACAGCTCTTCTTGGATTTTTAGTTTAATTTTTTCAAAAACTTTAATATTGCCCTATTTAAGTAATCAAAACAGAAAAAGGGAGACTGTGCTTCATTAACTCTATCACTAGTACAATAGTGACTAAAAGAATAAAGTATTTAGGAATGAATTTATCCAAGCACATAAAAGATCTGTATTTAAGAAACTTTTCCACTACAATCTGTATGGTAATGTTATTATTCTTCCTCAATTTAATAATGTGATGTATTTCATTGATTGATTTTCTGCTGTTGAACCAACCTTGAATACCTGGGATAAAGCCATATTGATCATGATGTATAACTATTTTACAGTGTTCATGGATTGAAATAAGAAGTATTTTGTTGAGGATTTTTGCATCTGTATTCATTAGAGAAAATGATCTATAATATTCTTCTTTCATATTGTCTTTATGTGGCATTGGCATTAGGTTGATGTTGGCTTCATAGAATGAGTTTGGCAACATTCTCTCCTGTTTTATTGTTGAAAGAGTTTGAACAAGTTTGGCTTTAATTCTTCTTTGAATGATTGGTAGAATTCACTTGTTATGCAATCTGGTCCTGGGATTTTCATCTTTGGGATGTTTTCCAATGTCCTTATTTGTGTTTTCTGTTTTTTTCTTTTTTTCTTTTTTTCTTTCTTTCTTTCTTTTTTTTTTTTGACGTCTT
>JAQZBX010007623.1:0-50037 GCA_029593785.1 Cabassous unicinctus | reverse complement strand
TCTGAAAAGAACGTATATTTTAGATAGACATATATAAGAGAGACTTTGTGGAAAATATAGGCAACTTAAAACATCTGTCACAAATAGTATCCATGAAAAATAGTCCTTTGATATAAATAAAAAAATTACTTTAGTTGCTAGACTTCCAGTCAGCAGGACAGTTGATGTCAGAAATTTTCTCTCTCTCTACTGACATACATAGACATGTTTGTGGAATAAAATATAGCAAAAATGTTTTCAAATACTTAGGTCAAAATCAAGAAGTGGAAATCCCCAGGTGCCAGAAAGGGGAAGGAACGGAAAGACATGAACTGACAGGGAATGAGAGAGACTGAAGCTAGGATGGAAGGAACAGGCTTTAGTCAGTGGGCATTGAGGGGCCTTAAAGAATGTGGGCTGGAAGTTTAATCCCTGCACGGAGGAGAGTCTAGGATTCAGATCTTGGACATGAAACTGAACTACCTATAGAAAATTGAGGCAATCAGGAGAAGGTACTCCTATAAAATGACTACAACTCCTCTCACCAGTCTGAGGCACTGGCAAGGAAACTAGCCATTTATCTAAAGGAAAAGTCCCTTGTAAAAGAACAGATATTCAGTATGCACCATTAAGAGATCAGAATTCTAGCTTGAAAATAGATCTAAGAAAATAATCCCAATGCAGCATAGACAGATAAAAATAAAATAGAATTAGAAGTTCCAAAACATTTATAATCAGAGGAGAGACTTGATAGATTGGGGAAGAGGCCATATTTGAAGTTATGACAGCTTAGACTTTTAAGAATAGAGGAAAGTCATGAGTCCTCAGACTGAAGAGCACCCAAAGTCCTAGCTGGATAAATGGACATTTAATAGACATTGGTGGATCTTACCCTTAATATATTTTGCCCCACACACCTACCAGTTCTTTTCCCAACCATATATATCTCAATAAATGGTGGCATCATCCACACAGTTGCGCAAGTCAAAAGCCAGGCTTTTAGGCTTCTTTCTTTTATTTTCTCTCCTGCTCCCACATTGAATTCACCACAAAGTTTTATCCGTCATACCTCCCCAAACTATATGTCAAATTGGTAACATTTTCTCCCCATCAATCAGCCACAACCCTAGTTAAGGCACATGCACTACTTATGCACAACAGAAAATGGGTTTGGGAGGGGCAAGAAGGACAGCAGTGGCACCACCAGCAGGTATCGCAAAAAAAAACAGGGCAACAATATTGTTATTTCAGATGACGATCAAGTGGCTGAATTGTGGACCTATTTTGAAAGTTGAGCTAACAGGAGATGACTCACTCATGAGCGGCTGGGAAGTTGGTGTGTGAATAAACTGAGATGAGAAAGAATAGGGGGGCCGGCAGGTGGCTCAGGATTATTTGGGGGAAAGATTCAATTTTGGACATGTTAGGTCTGAGATGTCCACTAGACATTCAAGGGGGAGATGTCAAGTAACCAGCTGGCTACATGGGTCTGAAGTCCAGGAGCGAGTTCTTAGCTGAAATAAAAACTTACATGGAATATATGGAGTATTTAAAGTCATAAGACTTTATGAGATACCCAAGGGAGCAAGTGCAGATAAAGAAGAGAAGAAAGGACTGAACCAGCAGAGGAGACTCAGAAGGAGTAGCCAGCTGAGAAACTACAGAGTGTGGTGCGCTAGAAACCAAGTGAAGAAAGGAGAGAAAATTTTGATTCCCAATTCTCTCATTACACAAAACTTCTGTGGACTTTCATGTAAATACACTGGATAATTTACATTCTCCTACAAAATGCATGGGAAAATGTCATGCTAGCCTAGTACAATGCTTTATATTTATATATCCTTTTATAGCCAATACTTTCCTAGGCACCAAAATATCCCTTTCCTAGTTGGAGAAGGGAGGGTCGGTTACTCATGTGCCAGAATTTCTATAGAGGGGTGTCCTACACTGACTAGAAACTGAAGGCAGGAAGATGTTGCTTTAATAGAAGATACTTGCTAACCAAGCAGAACTGTCAAGTGTACCGCCAAAATGTAATGAGTTTTATCAGCACCGCAACACCCAAAGAGAGTTCCCAAATAAGTCTAGATTAATGGTCACCAAAGTGGGGTGTCCTCCTGTGTGGTACCCACAGTGTTCAGTTAGGTAAAAGAACAAAACATTAGAACATTTAATCTTTAAAAAGCAAAAAAACTCACTTAATATTTAATAGAATAATTGACAAATAGAGGTTTTCTATCTGTTAGGAAATAGAGGCATCCTGAAGGCACTGCGATATTTTCAGCATGTTAATATGGATGAATGAAATGAATCCTTTTGTTTGTGTTTTTTGGCCTCCAAATGACATGCATCTTTAAATACTTACATGCATAATTTTCTAAACTTCAAAAAAGTCTCCATAAAGCTTCTGTGGTTTTGAATCCGTAAAAACTGCAGTATCTTCCAATTATTGTGGAAGAATAAATAACTGATGGACATCAGGGATGGTATGAATTACTGGATGAATTTCAACAAAAGCCTTTGCATAATTGGTGGATGAAATAAAAATTACCACCACGATTTAGCACGTGCAGCTAATGATATAATTCTACTGATCTACCTATCATTTTTCTGTTATGACAAACATTATAACCAAATATCGAAATTGCAAGTTTTTTGACAATAGAAAAGCGTCTCAATTATGTTGTTCTTATATGAAAATATTCTTATTAATCTTTTTGTGAGAAAAAAGTTTTATATTATTTACACAAAATTTTAGGGCAAGTAAAATGTTTCTGTGTCATTTACAAGCAAAATACAATTTATTGTAAGTTAAAGAAAAAAGGAGAGGAGATCAATTGGATCAGAAGCTAAGAGGTCAATAAGGATGGGAAACATGGATATCATTAGTGACCTTGATAGGAGCAGTTTGGAGAAGGTGTTGGAGTCTGACGAAAAAGAGAATGGGAGGAGGGAAGGAGGAGACAGTAAGTACAGATAACCCTACTGAAAAGGTTCACCACAGAGAAACGGCACCATAGCTGGACCAAAAGAATTTTGTTTCCATTTTTTGAGGGAATTGGGGAAAATAACAGCATTTTAATATTTTGGTAGAAATGATAAAGTAGAAAAGGAAAAATTAATGATGAGAAGAGAAACCGGAGAATTGCTGGAATGAAGTGCTTGAGAAGACAAAATGGGATGGGATCTAGTGCAAATTAGAAAGACACTTCTACACTGGAGCAAGGGTGATTTACACCGGGCAGATAGGCAAAGTATATGGGGTTGTGCATGGTGAGAGTGGAAACTGCTCTTTTGACTGCAGTTTTCTCAGTGAGGTAGAAAAAGAGGTCATAACTGAAGATTGTGGAGACATGAGGTCTGAGGGGACAAAAGGCATGAAATCGTCGGTGGGCTGGGCTACCTTTCCTGTGCTTAAGAGGCATCTGTATTTCATTTTCTGTGAGCTCTGCCTCTGTATCTGTTGCCCATTTTTCTTTGAGTTTGCTAGTCTTTTATTGATTTGATGGAGCGCCTGATAGTTTAAGAAACAAACTCTTGGTCTGTGATGTGGTTTGTATTTTTCCCAGTTTGCCATTTGTACTTTGCAGTATTTGTGGTATTTTTTGCCATGCAGGATTTTACAAAAAATTTCATAGTTGAATTTCTTATACAGATTTTGGGTTTTGTTTCATACTTTGAAATGTGTTCTGGACTCCAAAATTATGAAAAAGAATTCCCTTATATTTTCATCTGGTGGTTTGATGGATTCACATTTAATGTTTAAATCTTATATCTAACTGCAATGTATTCTGAAGTTAGGAAGTATTTTTGGGATGTCTCAATCTTATTTGTTGATGAACTTATCTTTTCTCCACTCAGAGACAAAGTCACTATTTCACATATAAAATCCCCATGTAATTGGGCTATTAAAATGTCATCTCAGTAAGCTATCTATTCACGTGCTGATATTGCAGTTTTAACTATTGTTGCTGTTTTGTTTTAATTTTTTTAGAGCTGGTCCTCCTTGTATATCTGGCTGAATTTTCTACATGAATTTTAGATTCAGTTTGTCTACTTTTAAAACAAATCCCATTGCTATCTTTACTGCAATCATGTCAACTTTATGCATTCAGAGACTTCTGCCTTTAAGATACTGAGTCTTCCTTTCTAAGATCATGGGATTTCATGAGTCAAGTTTTCTCTTGTAGACGTTGGTAATGTTTACAAGTTTTCTTCATATAGATTTTCCACAATTTTGAAGTTTATTCTTAAGTATTTTATCTTTTTTTGTTGCTGCTATTTAAGTTTCTGTTCTTTTTTCTCTTTTCTAACTGGTTGTTGAGTAAGCAGCAGAGTGAAACTTTTAAAACCTTATCACTCCCTTGCTTAAAACCCCCAGTAGGTCCCCAATGTGTTTAAAATAAAATAAGAACGCTTTGCAATGCCTTATAAAGCCTGATGCTGTCCGGATCCTCCCTGCCTCATACCATTTTCTCTTTGCGCCTTCTGCTCCATCCACACTAGCTCTTTTCTGCTTCTTAACATCCCCAAACCTTTCTCACCGCTGGGCTTTGCATATGCTGCTCCTTCCTTCCCCTGGTGAATGGCCTGCTTATTCTCATCCTCCCCAGAGAAAGCTTCCCTGACCACCCTATTTAAAATGGCCTGTCCCAGGTACTCACTATTTCATCATCATGTTCATTTCCTTAATTGCACTTATAACTCGTAATTATCTTTTTGTTTACTTGATCGCTCCATTTATCCCCGGTAGAAAATAAGCTCCAACCTGTCCTTTTTTTGCCACTGTATCCTAGCAACAAGCATAGCACCTGGCATGTGTATTAATGATTGAAAATCAGTGTGCCTGCTTTCAGAATTTTGGAGAAAAGGAAAGAGTACTATAACTGATACCATACACAGAATTCAATTCACAGTTGCTCTTCTAGCCAAAGTTATTGGTGTCAGCTTCACAGGGAGAAAACTCCTGGCTATTGGCAACAAAGTCATAATAGAGTTATGTCTAATTAGTGTTTGTCTTTTTCACTGTGGAAGAAGCAATATGCTAACCATTAAAATATTCTTAGAAACTAGGGAATCATCGACTTGGCGGGCTGGTTATCTAGGTTAAAAATAAGATGATCACATTTCTTTATTTCTATATCTGAGTGTTACAGTGCAGTAATATTTAGGAAATTCACCATTTGATGACGATAGCTTCCATGTATAGGTTCTTTTCCAAGCTAACAGGAATAAATGGATGTTTATGTAACATTAATAAGCTTAGAAGTCCTAGACCCTGTGTGAAGTTACTGGGCTCAGATACTCTTGAGAACTTGAGGAGTAAAGAGGGCAGAATCACAGGATGAGGCTAAATAGCAGTTAGCTAAACATGCCACAAAATGACTGCTAGAAGGTTTGGGGAGACAGACAACAGAATTAGAGAGTTATCAGCTCTTATTCTCTCTCTCGATGTATTAAAGCAGAGACTACACAGTGGGGATGGCAGGGAAAGCACTCATATACAGTAGACAAACTAGATGGTCCTTGTGATCCCTTCCAATTTCTGCATTTTCAATCATTTCATGATCCTATGCAATAGCTAATTAAGGTCATGATTTAAGGCGTATTCTAGTCTGGATAACTTTCACACACTAAGTTTTCCTTCTTGGGAATATTTTAATCAAACTGTAAAGTGTCTTGTTTTTGTTTATCTTATAAGTATGAACAAGCTTTTGCCCCTCCTGGCCATATTGTTAATTTGTTGACTCAAATTTCCATGAACAACTTTGTTTCTAATATGACAGATATATGGGTGGCTCCAGGTCTTAGCCAGTAAATTGTTCTTACATAAAAGAACAGCAATAATCCTTGAATTAAGAACAAAGCCCATAACATTTCTTAAAATGTACAAGCCTATCTTTATTTTAAAGAGGTACTCACCCTTTTGCCTGATGCAATCACCACAAAGCAGGCGATAATTGTGAGTCCAATCATTATGTAACAAGCTTTCACTCGAGCTTTGTTTCTTGCAGCATCTATCATTTCTGGCCTAAACCAAGATATGTATTTTGTTAATTTTTATTAAAGTAATGTGGTTTTCTGGAAGGCATGATAATAATGATCTGTTATGTAATGTTTCCAAAATTTCCCTGAATGCAAATTACAGTTGCAAAAGATGTCCAAATGCTAGTCCATTATCTTACCAATTTCAATTAACAGGTATTTCCTCAGATCTTAACTAATGGTAGCCACTATGAAACCACAGTATAGCATATTGCTCAAAATATAACCATTGGGGATCATGGCTAATGTGCTTCTCCACTGTTTCTTCACTGACTGGAATAAGGTGAGTTAAAGTATAAAAACATGAAGTATGTTTATGACATAATCAGTTAGCTCCTGTATTACTAAGTATTATTCTTTGTTTCTAAAGAATAGATTTATTTCTTCTCTTACTCATTTTCATCACAGTTGCTTTTTTTCCCCACTGGTCTTTCAATCTCTTCTTTCCCTCTCCCATCCTATCCCAGTTAAAGAGACTATCATGCATTTTGGGAGACTGACTGCTAGAGAAAGGGTATTCCCTTCATGGCTTTCACATAAAGTCTTCAAAAGAAGTGCTCAAAATCACAACAATTTGTCAAAGAAAAAGAAAAAAAACCCCACATTTTCTTGATATTATTCTGAAATTTGATATGTTAGTAGTTATATTTTGGACAATTAGTATTTAGTATTGGGTGGTCTTATTTATTAATAAAGTTATATGAATTTTATCCAATATTTTAGCAATACTACTTGAAAAGTATTATTATGAAAGTAATGCCTGCGGGGCTTTTATGTTGAAATAAATTTTAACAATTTGCAACAATATAAAGTGTTTATAAATATGCACAATTAGTTTCAATTGTGGCTGATTCTTAAAAATGTATTCCGCATTATTCTTTATTTAATGTCAAATTTAAATGGAGTGTAGTTACAGAAAAAATATTGCAGAACAGCTGGTTGCAATTTCACTTAAAAATGAAACATTTCAACTTTTCCACTAGCTGGAAGAGCACACACAAAAAACAGTATCTAGTCTATTTTCCTCAGATATTAGGCAGAATGACGTATGTTTTATGATGTTAGTTGAAAACAGGTTCAATTAGTGAATATGGAGACATTATTATATTATATTTGTTGCTGAGTTTTGTTCTAAATGGAACTTAAAAGATTTGATCTTTTTTTCAATCCATCCATCTGGCTTTTATCTATTTTACAAAATTAGGTTAGCACTGAAAAAATAAGACCAACTACAGTTATTATTAAATAATCATTAAAGTGTGGTACAAAAAATTGTCACTTGTTATATACAAATTAAGAGCATAAAAAGTGAAAGCTCTTTACACTTTAGGTCTAATACTTAGCTTAGAAAGCATATCCCTCCTAAATCGTAATACTTACAAAAAAGGTAGTGGAAAATAATAAAATGAAAAATATTCAATGTTTCCAGTTCAAAACTACTATGTTTTTTATAGCTATATCGTTCATAGTTAAACGTTTATAACACTTCTTTTGACTGTGATCCTGGGAAAATTAAAATCATTTTTGTAAAATGGATCTCCACACACACAGCCATATTAATGCAGTACTGGACACAGGGTCTCTCAGAACATAATTTACAACAATCCTCATTCTTTACATTCTTGATTATTTCAGTAAAGCACTAGACATCAAAATGCAAAAAAAATTTAGGGTGGGGTTTGTTTTTCATTTTGCCTAGATTTTCTTTTACTTCTTCATCTTGAATTTAAAGTATTAAATTCTCGGGCAGTAATTAGAATTTGAAAACCAGAGCTTGTAACTGATAAAGGAGTTTTCTGAGGCTTGATTCTGCTTTGGGCTAAGTCATTCATTGTCTGGTGTCCGTAGGTCACAAGTAAAGCACATAAAATTTGTTTTATAATTTTAGAAAATGTTTCTGTGGTTGAATAAATACTGAGTGTGGATTTCATATTTCATCTTATAAGCCATTTCTCATTAAGTAACATGAATCTAGAATGGAATAAAAATGTTTGAGAATTCATTATTGAGTGAAGTGAACATTTTCCACCACATGTTCCTTGCCATTTATTTGAGTGCTTGTGGTAACTGGTAAATATTCTAATAAACAGTAAAAGTGCAGGCAATACGTGCAGAACAAGGGGTAGGTCCAGTTTCCATTATCCTGTCTAAATATGATATACGGCACATCTGAAGACCTTATTCCATAAGATGGTCCTAGTCACCCTACTTTTTGAAATGTCTAAGTGTTGAGAAGGTTTTGGGGCTTGAAATAAATTGAAACTGGAAGAATGGAGAAAGCCCAGGGCTAGAGGGCCGCAGAAAGGTGTTGTCCGCGAGACCTCTCCCCAGAAACCCCTTCAGCCGCCCTAAGAACCACTGCCAGGGGACCCGCGGGGTGGCGCCGGGAGCCGCGCCTGGGCCAGTGCATGCTCCCGTCTGGCGCCCCCTCCCGACCCGGGCTGGCTAGGACCTTACCTTCAGTTTGGCCCAAGGACTACCCCTCGGCGCCTGGCCGCCCAAAGCTGGCTGGGGACTGGTATCTGGGCGATGGTGGAAAGGCCCACTGAACTTCTGGGTTCTCGCCCAAAGTCAACAATCTCCCTGTAACTTTGGCTGCCTACTGTCCAGCCAAGGAAGTTGGAATAATGATATTTAGCCGCGCTAGGAGCCGCAGGTAAAGTCATTACGGTGATGGGTGTTGCTGGGAAGAACTGTGTGGCAACTGCTCCCACCTTTGCTCCGGGTGGACAGACCCCGCATCCTGTGCGGCCCCGACCCGACCCTCCCCGCGCGGGAAACCCGGGTCGCGGCACCCGCCACACTTACGGGACCCGAGGCGGGATCTCCTCCATCGATTTGAAACGCCCGGTCCACAGCAGGATTTTCTTGTCGAATTGCGAAGGCCTGTGCTCGGCGGGCACCCTGTGGACCTTCCCTGCTTCGAGAGCGACAGGGATGGGCGGAGGAAGGGACCGACCTCAGCGCGCGCTCAGGCCCCGACCCCCGCCCCTGCTGGCAGTTCCGCGGCTCCCTTCCTCCCAGGCCAGGCCCGCTGCCCGAGCAGCCCCTCCGCGCGCGGGGGGTCACCACCCTGCGCCCTGGCTCACCCGGACCCTCGGGCCCACGGCCGCAGGGGGCTCCGCCGCTGGAGTAGCGGGGGAGGCCCCCGAGTCGAGGAGCCGCGACTCGCCGCCGCGCGGCTTCGAGAGACATCAACGGGGCGCAGCGAACGGGGCGCAGGAGGCTCCCGACAGCGGCGAGCATGCTGGGCTCTTTTCGCGCCCGCCCTGGCCCTGGGATCCCCAGCACCGCGCGCGCCGCCTCGCGCCCCGCCCCGCCCTCTCTCCCGCGGGAGCCCGGGACGCGCAGCTGGAACTGCCCGCCCGCGCACGCGGCTCCCGCCCCCGCAGGGGACCCTGGACCAGGGCGCCAAGGACCTTGGGCCTGGTTCCCTCGCCAGCGAGGCGGAAGGAGCCTCTGTCTGCTTGAAAGCTCCAGGGCGAGGAGACTCGTCACCTCCTGGGACAGCTCGGGGCAGCTGTATTTCCATCAGGCTTTCCCCCTCTGGTTCTATTATTCGGTGCCCAGGATTAAAAATCTAAACCCTCTCCACCAGGAAGATCCAGCAGTCTTTCAAGTGCAGGGAATTTCAAATATTTACCAAATAAATGTAAGCATATTGAACAAACTTCTGGTTTTCCCATGAGGAGATTTTTCTGAAGTTAGCTTCTCACTGCCCTGCCCTCCCCCAACACACTTTGTCTCTTTTCTTGGCAAAACAACCTCAGTTCTTAAAACTGTTTTTTTCTCCACTTTCCCATTTCTCAGTAAACCCATGAACTCTTTGAACTCTCTTCAAAATGTGCTTTTCTTCTTTCACCGTCCACCATCTTGTCTCTGGTGTCAGGAGTGAGGCTTTTCAATTCTCTGCCATCTAAATGGGGACAGGGATTCAGATACAATGGTTGGAAAGTAAAGTGTAAGAAAGCCCTTGAATATGAAGGAATTTACTTATTCATATTCCACACGTATCCCATCCTGTTTACTACCTCTGAAGTTCCTTCTATACCTGGACCATGCCTTACACTTTTTGTTGGATATCCAGATATTTGTTTTCTTCCTATCTAGATTGTAAGGCTCTTGAAGGCATACACTTCTCTGTAACTCTGAACTGAGTGTCTTTCACATGGAAATGTTTAACAAGAGGACTGTTTACTACTCCTGTAAAGACATATGCATTTAGAGGCATGGTTGTGGAAAGATCATGGCTTCGCACACACATCTGGTTTGAAATACTGGATTTGTGATTTAAGAGTTGTGTAATCATGAGCAGGTCATTTATGCTTTCAGCCTTGGTTTCATTTGTAAAACAAAATTCCCATACTTGCAGGCTCATTCATGCAATGACTGCTTATGAAAACCTACTACATGCCAGATGCTTCTCGAAGATGAAGAGAGAGCAGTGGACACATCAGGTGGTGATTAGTTGATGAAGAAAAATAAGACAGGGTAAGAAAGGGTGGGGTGGGGAGGCGATTTTAGAAAGGATGGTTAGGGATAACTTCCAAAAGTGCCTGGCATATAAGAACACTCCAAAAAATGCCATGGTTTCACAACCTCTGTTTAGTCCCAAAACACAAAGGAATTTTGATTAGTGAAATCTCCTGTAGGGAGCTGTAGGAGGCTGTGAGCTCTCTGAAAGTAAGGATTATTCCCCACTTATTTGCCACTATATCCCAGGATATAGCTGAAAAATGGGCACTTAGTAGATATTTAATAAGTATTTGTTAAATAAATCAATGTAAGTCTTCAAAAATAGAATAGACTTCATCAGGGCTAGTTTAAGAAAAGACTGATACTTGAGGACAAACTATGTTCCTTTCAACTTTGTGTCTCTAGTGTCTATCATCATGCCCAGCACATAGTAGCTTCCAAATAACTACTTAAAGAACCGAACTGAATGGATTCCTACCTGAGAAAGTATGTTGTTATAGATAATTTTTGATTGTGTCAGCATTATGCTATTAGGAAATTCTCCCATTACGTTTTCAAATGTGTGATTATTTTCTTTAATAGTTTATATTTCTTCACCCTACTGAAAAGGAATATCCGTAGAGCTAGAGAAAAACCTTTCTGAGAAACAACACATCATTTATAGTTCACCAAAGAATATTAACCTAGCTAAATAAGTCTATTTCCCTGGGGAGAACCAAATGTCATGCAGCTACACTTGATTTTCTAAAGCTTCTCTAGTGTTGTAGAACTATAGAGCAAGAGAATAAGAGCTTATGTCATGAGAGAATGAGCAATTTGCATTTTATTCTGTATTCCAGATGGGATTAAAGTATCACAATTTGGCAGTGGTATCCATAAAATAAATTACTTACAGCTGCTTGATTGATGTTTTCTTTAGTACTAGAATTGAAACAACAACAACAAAAAACCTAAGCGACTTCTAATAGAAGAAAAAAACAATTGCATTCTTTTTTTTTTTTAACCAGGAAGAGCACATTTATTCATTCAACAGATATTTATTGAGTGCTCCTTATGAGCCAGGCACGGTTCTGGGCTCTGAGGTTACAGCTAGCAAACAAACAAAAATCTTGGTGCCTCACACAGCTCATTATCCAATGGTTGCTTCAATTTACCCATGCCGTACCATTTATTTTTAATCCAGTGGTTCAACTAAATTGTTTGTAAACATGATTTTCAGAATACTGAAAATAATTCTTTCAAGATTTGTTCCTGAGTAGTATGGTTTAAATTTCTATGTCCTAAAGTTAGTTTAGTTACTTCTTAAGATACACTATTGTAAGTAGGAATAGATTTAAAATAATTATGTAGACTGAGTGGAGTTTGTGGGGTTTTTAATTTTTTAATTTTTTTAATAATTGAAAACGACTGTGTACTCTGCTGGGCTGAGGCAAGGGATGCCTGAGAAGCTCCCAGTCTGGCTGGGTGATGCTCCCTCTTGGGAAAATGCTGTGCCTTCTTGGGAGGGGAGGGGAGGGACCTGAACTAACTTATTTTCCAATCCCTACTAGTCTCTCCATAAGAAAAGTTCTAAAGTGACAGTTACCTGCAGACCTAGCCCATAGTCGTCTCGAGTGCTTCAGGTAACCTTGTCAAATCCAGATGAAGCTACAATTACTCACTAAGGACTAAGCATGTGCAAAAAAAAGGACACCAAAAAAAAAATGAGGAGCATTTTGGAAATATTATGGTATTAGGAACTCAAAAAATCCCTTCTTGTGAAAATCAGAAGTTTGTTGGATGTCCTAATACTTATTTGGTAAATATCTGTTTACATGTGGGTTGGGGAAGGCCATAACATACCTTAATTTGGTCTGGGTTCTTACAGCTGGAGCTGGTTATAAGATGCAACTAAGTCTGGTTATACTCTTTTTAAAACAACTTAAGTCAGATAATCTCCCTATCCTGGTACAACCTTCAAATGGTTTCACACTTTGCTTAGAATAAAAGTGAAACTCTTTATCAAGGACTTACAGGGTCGTATATGACCTGGCCCTGCCTACCTCCTCAAGCTCATCCCCAACTGCTCTCTCCTTTCCCCCCGTATTCCTGTCATACTGGTCTCCTTTCAGTCTCTCAAGCTTGCCTTCATCTCAGGGCTTTTGCATGTGCTTTTGCCTCACATGTCCTTCTCATTTTTTCAAGTCTTGGTATGGCTATTGCTGCCTATCCTAGCAAAAGTAGTCCGGTCCCTGCTCTCATCTTCTCCTCTATAGCTCTCCCAGTACATTTCTATTTCATTACCATCTTTTCTTCTTGGCATTGGCACTCTCGGTATGTATGATGTGAGCTGTCTCTGCCACCAGACTGTAAGCTCCACGACCAGAAGGACCCTGCCTGTCTTAGACATCACTATATGGCCAGGACATAACACAGTGCCTAGCACATTTGAAGGTTCTCAAATACATATTCCACAAATAAAGAAATGCGTGGATGAATGAATGGTACTATCCAATCTGTTTCCAAAAAGATTCTCAAAAAAGAATCCCACTCTCACTGTTCCATTTTGTCTTTTCATATTTACTCCTCAGCGCTTAGCTCTTGCCTCTGCAGTTCTGCTCAAAGTGAGATCTCAGACTTCATCAGTGAGCTCCTACTTACGGATCTTCTTGTTCCTCCTCTTGATTCCCACTTTCATTGTTGTCTTTCAGTCTTTTATTAACTCTCAAACATCCTGTTAAAATGACTTACAAATTATTTTCCCCATCTCTAGTCAGTTCATTCTCCAGTCGTGGGTGTGATCATACAGAACTTTTCATGATGCCTGTTCCTTCTTATTCCTTCTCTAACCCTGCAACTCACATGCTTACTCACAGACTACAAAAGGAGCCCTGGGGGAAAAATCATAATGAGGCAAGGAGGTCTCTTTTAAAGTCTCCTGCTTTGATATTTTGCATAATATGATTCAAATTCTCGGACCTTGTCACATTCCTAGAAATATAAAATAAGAATATTTTAAACTTAGTTACTAACCACAATTAGGTAGATCACATTTAATTACTCTATGCTGCTAATAGAGACACATGATAGCTACCAACTAATATCACAGTTTACTTACTGGCTTGGATGGCTCTCATCAGGGCACAGTTGAGTTCTGATTGTTTGCGTTGTTTGTTGTCCCAATGTGTGCCCCGAGGCACACATTCAGAAACCAAGTTGGATTAACTGCTCCTGCAGCTAAGAACTGTTCAAAGCCTTTTATGTATTAAATAAGACATAGCTTTTATTTGTTCTAGGAATAGCATACAAGAAAATGCATGCACATTTATGAAGTATAGTTTATGCAAACTATCCATCTCTCCCTACCTCCCAGAAAGTGAAGGGGCATATTTAAATCTGTAGCGGCCAAGTCTCCTATGTTCTTGAATTTGGTTGGAAGAATATTTTTACAGTCTAGTTCAAGGTCTATCAAGATTCTTACATAAGTCAGATTATGTACAATCGCCTAATCATTTTATATTGGAGCAGACTCTGGCTCCAAAGATCATTTTCAGACTCCAGATTTCCTAGTAACAATCTTGTGTGACAAAATTAGCATTTTATAGTTCCAAGAACTAAATCTATTACAGACTTTTCATCCTTGAGTCACAATAAGGACTTGATTTAGTTCAAATCTTCATGCTTCAGCAGAATTTCATGGTAACTTTTTTAGTGCTTCTCTAGCTCCCTGCCCCACACCACCCCCTCGTTCACATACAGGGAAGTGGTCTTGCAAAATTAATCCTAGCCGCTATAGATTTACAATATAATAAACCTCACTTATGTAGTTACATTGAAAGAAGGCTGTTCTCTCATCATCATGGTGTGAATGATGCCACCCCAAATGCCCTTAAGACAACAACCTCTTGCACCACAAGGGTTGGTACAATTCTTCTTTAGCTTAACTCTCAGTTGGTTGTCTGTCTTTGCACTTATGTCATAGTCCCAGAAATTGGGAACTGGCCTATTTGAATGTTGCCTATTCAGGAATAAAATTAACTTATCGAAGTGTTTTTGTTTTTTTTTCTGTTCCAAACCTTTTTACTTGGGGCTATTCATTTCCAGTGATCTCTAATTTCATGTCTGAAGTATAATAATATCTAGGTCATAGCTGATTAAATGGTCAGGGAATAAGTTTTCTTTGCATATTTCATATTACCTCACCACCTACAAATGGAAATGCAATAGTCATATGAGGAAGATAATGAAGAATTACAAAAACAAAAACAAAACACATTAAAGGTCAATTATCAGAGCTTGCAATAAGAGGTCTGGATTGGGTTAAAGGACCAAAATATAGGGAAGTTTTTTTAAGGTTGAAACTGAATAACCTAAGGGACAGAATGTTAGAGAGGCTAAAAATGAATTATTTTATTTGTTCATTCATTTCTTTATTTTTTCAAATAGCAAATGTATATTAAACATCTATTCTCTGCCTAGTACTGCTAAGTAGCTAAGACCATGCTAAACTATCCAAAAATGAAACATTAAAAAACCTAGAAAGCAGCTGTCTTTCTGAATATACACCCAATTCTTATTGGTATGTCTCTGTCTACTTTGACTAAATGCTAACTCTAAAGAGTGAGAATTTATCACACTGACAGGATGAGATATATTGATTCAATAATAAAGCTCCTTTTAGATCATACAAAAAAGATTAAATGGAGATAGAGATTTATATACTTAATTGTTTAATAGTCTGTTTCTATTACAACCATTTTGTTCTGAGTTTAAAGTGTTTCCTAGCTTCCTCTAGTAGCCATCTAAAATGTTGAAAGCTAGTTCGTAAAAAGCTAGGCTGCTCTTAGAGTCCATTAAAAAAGTACTTGCAGCATTTGCTAGTTGGGTTAAGTGTTTTATTTTTAAAAATGAATTGTAAGGTCACTTTTATATATGCTATATCAATTACTTTTATAAAATAAATTTAGTTACATCTAAGTGAAAAATATCCTGCCTCATAGTAATTGGAGGCAATTAAGCACCAGATGAACCTCTATCACAATGTGTAGTCAAAGGAGAATATGAAATTTTAGAGAAAGAGTAAAATGTAAACCATATGTAATAAAATTATTACTAAAATACATAAAAGAAAAATGTTAAAGTAGGTAGCAGATTCCAAACACATAATTATGGCCACTCTAATAGTGTTCAGAACTGTAGAATATTGGGTAATCGGAGGTGTCCAGTAAATAACATCTTCTTTCCTGCCAGTTTAAAGCTAATTGAGAATTAAAACAGAAGAGTCTGCAGGTGGGAGCTCAAAATTTTACCTTGATTATCCACAAAGTTGATTAGAAGATGTGGCATCCATCTACAGGTAAGTGGACTTCCTTCTACTGAATTCTAGAATTAAATACACTGACTCAAAGTCCCAGTCACCTGGACTCAGCAGGTCTCCCAGCTGCACCAGAGACTGTCTTGGGAAATATATGGCATAGGGAACAGAGTAGAAGGTGTGCTTTCTGCAGTCAGCAAGATTCAGGGCCAGGTAGATTCAGGCTTGTCTTTTTCCCCCCACCTTTTCACTCCTCCTTCCCTGGGTGAGAGCATACAGTATTTTCCTTCCAACAAATGCTTTCATTCCTCAATAATGTGTCTTTGAAATGTATCTATGTTGCTACCTGTGGCACTAGTTCAATTCCTTTTACCTGCTTCGTAGACTTCTAATATTTATCCATAGATAAAGTTTATCTATTCTCCTGTTAAAAACAATTGTTTTTTTTTTTTTCTCACTATAATGAATTATGCTGCAATGAGCATTCTTTTTCTTTCTTTCTAAGATTTATTTTATTTATTACCCTCCCCTGCCCCTGTTGCTTTTGTGCTCGCTGTCTGCTCTCTGTGTCCACTTACTGTGCGGCTCCCCTGTGTCTGCCTGTCCCCTCCCTAGGCAGCACCAGGAACCGATCCTGGGACTTCTGTGTCTCCCTCTGCCGCATCATCTTGCTTCGCCAGCTCTCTGGGCAGTCCAGCACTCCATGTGGGCCAGCACTCCTGCGCAGGCCAGGTCACTGTGCAGGCCAGCCCGCCTTTACCAGGAGGCCCTGGGAATCGAACCCTGGACCTCCCATATGGTAGACAGGAGCCGGATTGCTTGCACCACATCCACTTCCCGAAATGAGCATTCTTGACATATCTCATTAAATACATTTGTAATAGTTTGTCTTGGACTATTTACCTAGAAGTGGAATTTCTGAGTCAAAGCAAATGAAAATCTTCATATTGTATCCATTGTGTGTTAAAAATGGGAACTTATAAGGCCCAATAGTAAAGTATTTATTCTCCTAACTCCCCTGCCCTCAACCCCTGTGCCATCCTTTAAATCCATTGTGTGAACAATTTATTCTCTGCCCCTTGGATAAAATCTTGGGCAGGTTCTATACTTTTTTTGGTTACTTTTAGAGTCCATCAGTCACTTTTTGTCCAAAGAATAGTCTCCTTTTAGAAATTAAATATCTAATTCAGTATAATAATAAATATCCTGAACTTTATTTAAAAATGGAACTTGCCTTCCTCTCTGAACTCAGGTAGGTCTATCTCAAGATGGAAGTCTGAAATGAGGAAGGGAATGTGTGGTCAGTTTCTTTTCTATCACCTCCCACACTTTTATGCATCTCTTCATCCTCTTATTGTCTCTCTCTCCTTTCACTAGGTCTTCTCTACCGTCCTCAAATTTGGAGGATAAAGGGGCTGGGAAGAGAGCAAAGGGACCGACAAGTTCTTACTCAGCAGATTCTCTTGTGATCTGAGGTTGGCATGCTGTCGTTGGTGAATATTGAAAGCTGACTCTTTTATTTTTAGAGGGTGCTTTTTGTGGATTCCCAAGAGGTCCTCCACTATCACCATCATGTGATAGGTACTCCATTGTCACCGTCATGCTCCTGGGGCAGCCACCTCTATTTCTCTATTTCTCTGCTATTAGACAGCGTTTTTATAGCCTTTTGCTGCCTGGATTTTTGAACTCCAGGGTACTACTGTCAAATTCTCCAAGTAGTCTTTTAAAAATTTTTCTTCCATGGTTTGAGGTGAGGGAAAAGAATTCCTTTTCCCTAACCATTTCTGGGTGGGGTGAGGAAAATTGCTTCAACAACTGTCTCCAAAAATTTCCCGTTTAAACCATCCCTCTCCTTTAGCCTCTTGAATATCTTAAATATTCATAAAGTAACTGATAGTGAGGCTGTTACTTTTGTGTATGATGGAATCCTCTCTTGTTTCTCCAAACTAAAGAGATTTATCAAGGGCAATATAAAGCTTTAGGTTGAACTTTCAGTAACTATTCTCAGTATCTCCTAAAAACTGGCCAGGTAGGGAGCTCTGTTTCCTCCAACACCAGGACCACTTTGCCTCTGTTCTGGTCAGGCAGCTGTTGCCGCCACTGCTGACCCAAACATGCTGCCTCTGCTTGTTTTCTTACATTTGTCACTGCTGAACCAAAATCTCAAATGTGGGCACAGCAGTAGCAACAAATACATATGTTGTTGTTGTTACACATATATATTTTCTGTAGGGTGTACTTTCTAAAACTTTTTTTTTATTGTGGTTAACATATACCCATCATAAAATTTCCTATTTTAACTACTTTCAAGTATACAATTGAGTGGTATAAATTACATTCACAATGTTTTGCTGCCATCACTACTATTCATTACCAAAACTTTTCAACACCCCAAAGAGAAACTTCATAATGATTAAGTAAAAACTCCCCAATTTCTACCCCATTCTCAGCCCCTGGTAACCCGTAATTTATAGCATTCATAATGGGCACCCTTGAGTAGTAACACATGGCCACTATAAACCACAAAACTCTTTTTGGTGATTTCCTTTTCATGTCTTCATAGATGGTCCAGTATCTTGCTTTGGAACATGGGGATATTCAGCATCTATTATTTTTTGTGCATGTTGTGAGTTAGGGATCTGTGATGGTTAGGCTAATGTGTCAACTTGGCCAGGTAATGGTGCCCAGTTGTTTGGTCAAGCAAGCACTGGGCTAATTGTAATACAATATCATTTCATGGACTTTAATCATCAGTGAATTGATAGCACAGATGGCTGGTCACATCTACAATCAATTGAGGAGATTACCAACAGCAATGAGTGACGTCTCATCCAATCAGTTGAAGGCCTTAAAAGGGGAAGTGTTTTCAGCATTCAGAGAGAGAATTCCGATCTCTACTTCAGACAGACAGCGTCTGCTGGGAACTCATCAAGGACCTTCATCAGAGCCCCTGGTTTGCAGCCTGCCCTATGGAATTTGGACTTCTGCATCCCCACTGTTGTGTGAGACAATTTTATAAAATCTCATACTATTTACAGATATCTCCTGTCACTTCTGTTTCCCTAGAGAACCCTGACTAATATAGGATTTATTTTTTTTTTTCCAATAAGGAGAACCGTTTTCCTGCCATCATTTAATGAAGCACCCATCTTTCTGCATTGATTCGTAATTTGACCAAAACATACATCTGGTTTTCATTTCTGTGTTTCATTGGTCCATTGCCTGTCTCTTCAACAATGTCATATTGACTCACATCCCATCACCTTGTTCTTCAAGAGTATTTTGACTAATCATATCCTTTGTTCTTCCATATACATCTTAGAGTCTGTTTATAAATCCTGTTGTGTTTGTTGTTTATTTTGGTTTAGTTTAATTTTTACTCTAGCTTTCCCACTGAAGGTTTTTTGCAAATATCTGGTGATTCTAGGCCATTAACTCATATTTGAGAGATGGTCACTAAACACATTAAAAAAAATTTTTTTTTTATCTCCCCTTGCTGCCTGTGCTTTGCTGTGTCCATTTGCTGTGCATTTTTCTGTGTCTGCCTGTCTCCCTTTGTTGTGTCATCTTGCTGTGCCAGCTCCCCGCATTGCACAGGCTGTCAGCTCACCACGCTGTATGGGCTGGCTTGCCTTCACCAGGAGGCCCCAGGAATCAAACTGGGGCCTCTCATATGGTAAACGGGAGCCCAACCACTTGAGCCACATCTGCTTCCCTAAACACATTTTTAAACAGTAATGGGTCTTGTTGATTACAGGCTTCACTGGAGGGTAGTATTGCTGGGCTGTTTCAGGAGGAACCCTGTGTTAACATCCTTGGGTTACTTCTCTCAGGCTGCTCAGATTCCCAAGAAAAGACTCCATCACTCTTCTGACAGTTTTCTGAACATCTGGAAAACATCTTTTATACAGACATTTGCTTATCCCTCTGTTATCAGTTTAGTACCCCAGCTTCAACCACCCTGTGTCCCTTGTCCAGAGATCTCCCGTTTTACTCTTTCAGACAATAAACTGCCAGGCTATAGCTGCAGGAGGGGAAGGAGAGGGAGTTGTCTAGGTGCTCATGTTGTGAGAGATGATGGGAGTGTGTGTCTAACTTTCTCATAAACAAACTTTCAATCCATTTTGGGTATTTTTTTTTTACATCAGCACTTAATTTTAATTAAAATTAATAGTTCAGGTGAAGAACAGGACTAGAGTAGTGTTGAACATAAACTTCTGAAAAATTACATACATATATACAAGAAACAAAACAGGCCAGCAGGAGTCCAAAAAAGAGGCAGCTTGCATTATTGCAGTTGGATGAAATATGCTCTTTAGGGTAGCATAAGTCTCAGGTCACACAAGACAAGGATGAGGGGATAAACACAGAGGACAAATTTCCAGGTAGTATTTATCTGGATTCCTACTCTCTTGTGGCCTCAAAAATGTTCAGCATTTTCAAAGCATTCAACAAGAACTCTTTACAAAAATGACCGCAGTGTCTTCAACATGTTTTAGTTGCATGCATGCGCTTTGCTCTAGATCATGCTCATGTCCAATATACAGCTCCACCTCTTGAGCAATGTAGGGAAGGGAGTAGATTTCTACTTTACACATGTTTTAGGGAACCATACTGTTGCATTCAAAACAAGCACCCTTGATTTTGGTCATTTATTTCTGAACATGAGAAAAAGTTAGAGCAGTACAAATGAGTAATAAAGTAATTCCTAGGCTGCTACTAGAAAAAAATAAAACAACGTCCCCTGCCACATTCTTATACCACATGTAGGTATAAGAAAAAGACTGTGAATTTATGGAAAAGATAAACTTTGGGCTTCTAAACAAATTAAAAAATTGATTTTTGCCTTTACCCTTGAGAGTTATATAGAAAAGTGTAAACCAGTGGACCTAGTTACCAGAAAAACAAAACAACAACAACAACAACAACAAAAACAAAAAACACCTTAGCATCCTAAGCTGAGGTATGACCTTAAAGTTTGGCCTGAGCTAGCTTTATTTTCAAGTTTTCTCCAAGTTTGTCCATCATCTCAAATGTATTCAAGTAGTCAGAATGCTGCACGTTGGGTAAACCTTTACTGCAAGCAGCCAAGTCCTTGGTCATGAAGTCAGCCTCAGTGGTCTCAACACAGACTTCTTCGAAAGCCTTTGTAAAGAAGCCAAGCTCTTTGTTGTTATCAAGCTTAGCTTGGAGGGCTAAACCTCTGATCCAGACAAAAATGGAAGTAATGGGATTGGTGGATGTCTACTATCTTTGCTGGTGCATGCGGTAGTGTCATGTAACCATCCTGTGGGCAGCCTCTGCTTCTATTGTCTTGCCATCTGGACAAATCAGCACACTGGTCATCGTATCCGACTGTACATTGCCATCATAGTTTTTACAGGCCCAGATGAAACCTCCCTCTGATTTCATGGCTTGGGCCACCATATCATTGATGAGCCTATATTCATACCAGATCTTTTGGGCTTCAAATTGGGATTTGTACTACTTGTCATATATCTCCTGAAAAATGTCTTTAAAATGCCCATCATATTTCTTCAGAATAGTGTTTTTGGTGCTCAGATACAAAGGCCAACCCTTAGAGCCATCTGGAAAGAACTGTGTGCAAAATCATCTATTTTGATGCTCTATCCTGATTATACTTCCCCATGGCAACATACCACACTCTTCAAAGTTATGTACCAAGTATGCCACCTTTTGGAATCCTTACTTGGCATGTAGATTATCTCTACTTTGCCAGGTCCAGGAACAACAAAATCGGTTTCTCTGTATTGATCCCCATAAGCATGATGACCTATGATGATGGGTTTTACCCATCTACTCAAAAGCCAGGAGAAATTTTGCAGATAATAGCTTCCCTGAAGACAGTGCCACCCAGAATATTTCACATGGTGCCATTTGGAGACTTCCACATTTGTTTAAACTTGAACTCTTCAACTCTCTTCTCAGCAGGAGTGATAGTAGCAAACCTTGGTGACCTAGTCTTTGATGGCATCATGATTCTTTATGCCTAAATCATAGCTGTCCAAGTCCAACTCCACATAAGGTAAAAATGAGCTTTTCTTTAATCAAATTCCAAATTATTCATGTCATTTCATCTCCTTGCATCTCTACTACAGAACTACCATAGACTTTCTGGGACATTTTGAATTTGATAAACTAAACCTCTACAGTGAATCAACTTCCAATCACCCCAACACTGCTCAGTCTTGCAGATTCTACTGCATACATATTGATCTCCTGCAGAAGCAGTTGTGCTGGCAAGGAGCCGGGGACACTGTATCCACTCATGTTCCATCAGGTGCACAAGCAGGCAATGGCAGCTGGGCGACAGCTCTCTGCTTCCTAAACTGTCTCTGCAGAAATCCTCCATCTTGTTTTTTTTTTTTTTAATTAATTTTTCATTTTTGTTTTTAAAGAAGCTTTAGATTACATAAATCTTACATAAAAAGCATAAGGGATTCCTGTATGCCCCACTCCCCCTCCCACCCTTTCCCACATTAACAACATCCTTCATTAATGTGGTGCATTTGTTACAATTGATGCACCCAATTGAAGCATTGCTACAAACCATGGACTACAGTTTACATTATAATTTATACTCTGTCCCACACAAATTTGTAGATTATGACAAAATATACAATGGCCTGTATCTGTCACTGCAGTGTCATGCAGGACAAATCCAATGACCCGAAAATGCCCCCATATTACATCTATTCTTCCCTTTCCATCCCTCAGAACCTCTGGTGGCCACTGCCTTTATATCAATGATAAGAGTTCTTCCATTGCTAGAATAATAATAAGTCTATAGTAGAATAATAATAAGTCTACTTTAGTCCATTGTTCATTCCCCAATCTTGAGGATTTGGGGATGCTGATGCTCACTCTGTTTCTAATTGAGAGGGAGTTTAGATCCCATGGGGCAGATGGATGGAACTATCTTGCTTGCAGTTGCAGACACTCTCTGTTCCTTGGGATGGGCATTGTCCATCATCATCTCCTTGATATATGCATACAATGAAATATTACTCAGCTATAGGAAGGAATGCAATATTAACACATGGGATAACATGGATGAATCTTGAAGAACTTAGGTTTAGTGAATTCAGGCACTGAAGGACAAATATCACACGATCTCACTGATATGAATTAAGCAAATTGAGAAGACTCACAGAGCCAAAGTCTGGAAGATAGGTTTACAGGAGGCAGAAAGGGAGTAGAGGGTGGTGAACAGATGCCTATATGGGCAAAATCTATGATAAAGTGGAAGGGTGTAGTTGTGCAGTGGATAAGTGTGACAGTGGTGCAGTGATGCGATTGAGTTCAGTGGTGCTGGTATGTGAGGGGGAGTAGGATGGGGGGGTTGGACTATTCATGGAACCAGGGGGAGGGTTGGGGGAAAGAGCAGATGAGCTCTGGTGATTTGCAGTTCTGTGGTCAAAACTACAATGTTGGGAATGTTCTTTTGGCAAATATGGCAGGGGAGGGTTACTGGTGTAGGGTGTTGGATGTGGGGGGATATAGGTAACAGGGCACTCCTGGGGTAGGCTTCTGTGGAATATGTAAGTGTTCATCTTCTCATTATGTGTTATATCAGTGGGTGGAAGCCCATATAATAAACAAGAAAATATCAAACTCCCACCCTGGGGAGTCCTATTATGTTCTCAATTAGAGGGACAAGAATCCCCCAAGAACATAGGCAGTGCCTAATAAAAGAAAACAGACCAATATGGCAAGCCCTCAATATTATTGCAAGTAACTATGAATCTTATTTTTCAGAAATTGAAACTTAGTGGTTACCATAGGTTCTGAGGGGAGTGGGAGGGAAGAATAGAATAGATGGAATGTAGGGCATTTTTAGGGCATTAAAATTGTTCAGCAGATCTTGCAATAACAGATACAGGACACTTCAAATTTCATCAAAACCTATAAAAATATTTATTTCAAAATGTAAACCACAATGTAAACCATTGAACTTAGTTAGTAGCAGTGCTTCAATATTCGCACATCAATTGTAACAAATGTACCATCCGCATGTAAAATATTATTAATAGGGGAGAGGGGAAAAGGGGGAGAGTGTTGGGTATATGGGAATCCCCTATATTCTCTATGTTACTTTTCTGTATCCTAAAGCTTCTTTGAAGGTAAAATGAAAAAAATAAGACAGTGGGAGAATATATGGAAGAAAATGTCACTGTACATACAAGACAACAGATCTGACAGTGATGAAAGACATAATGTCTAAAAAATTTTTTTAATTACTTCAAATTAAAATTTTTTTTGGTATTTTATTGGTTATTTTAAAAATTATTGTTTCATTTTCTTATTAATTTTATTTGGTTATTTTGTTGACTTCATTTTTGGAGAAGTGTGTTTTTGGAGAAGTTTTGGATAGGTTCTCTACACAAGGCTCTTCTGTCCCTTTTGTTTGAACCTATAATTAGCACTATACTTGATAAATATATATCCCAGACACTTAAATCTTTGGTCCGTCCATGTGCCAGTTGAGCCCTGAATTTCAGCAGAATTGCAACATCTATTCCCCAGTTCATTGGACTCACCCCATCTTGTTTTCAGCCCTACCTACACCTCTACCTCTAGAGCTAGCCAGTGTCATGAATTCCAGAACATTTTAGGTGTTGAGTACTGCAAATTGGATAGCCTCTTGGCAGCTCTGTATGTGCCAGCTTTACATTCAGGTTTCTCAGTGGCTACTGCTTGTCCATGTGGATTTTAGCTTCTGAAATTATGTTGCTATTGTCTCCTCTCTTATTTTATCAAATTTGTGATTTATGCCTTTTAAAATCTGTTTATTGTAAGTTTAAGGTGTTTGGAAGGGATCAAAGATTAACCTGACAACTTTTTGTGAGTTATAATTGAATTCTGCAATCTGATGATAATTTAATTTTTCAAAACTTTTGGTTAGCAAGATGTGGTTTTTAAAAGTTCTTCTGCTTTTGCTTTCTGTATTAGTTTTATTATCTTTGCTCTTCATTTTATAGAAAATTCCTGACGTTTTCGATCTAAATTCGTCAATGTCAATATCTACTTAAAATTATTTGTATTCGGAGGCTGTTATATATGTACGTGTGTGGCTATGTGTGTACCTAGTTTGGCTAATTTTTTCCTCTCTGGTCAAGGAGCTTAATGTTCACTTAATTGAGAAGATATATATTCCAAAATATAAATAGATGGTTGAAGCATTTAGAAATCAATATTTTGTACCTCAGAATTAATTTTCAATTTTTAAAATAAACTTTGTTTTTAAAGAGGTTTTAGATTACAAAAAAGTTACATCGAAAAGTATCAGGGATTCCCATGTATCCCCCTCCCTCTCCCACATCATCCCCTATTTTTTAAAAAATGTAGCAGTATAATTTATTATGATGTATCTGTAAAAGCCACTCATTAAAAAAAATGCACATTTAAAAAGTGACTCACTTGTGGTAAGGACTAACCTACCAAGAATAATAATCTAAAAATAAAACCATTATTGTGACATTTATCAGTACTTCACACATCTAACAAATACTGAAGGAGACAACTACCATTGTTATAACTTCTTTAAAGCCAAACTTAAGCACAAATCAGAATTAAGAGAAACTTCAGAATGTTCACATTTGCATGCAGTTTTGGCTGGATTTTTAAAGATTCCACATATAGCAAAACCACAACTTTGAATCAAAACGAATATTTAAAACCTTGAAGCCTTGTTACTCTACAGAAGCAAGGAAAACTGAGTGAATAATAACAGCCGTGTATTTCTAGGGGAAAAAGAAATCACTTATTTCCTTTATCAGAAAACAAAATTCAATGGGTCAACATTTTAATAACCCTGACCAAGGTATTTACTATTCAAGAATTTGCTTTTCAAGTTGTGTTTTTAAAATGTATCTATCCATATATTTGGCTTAAATTAAATTTATACATTAAAAACATTTTGCTGAGAATTCTAACCTTAAGTATAAACCATAACTTCTCAAAGCATAGTCCAAACACCATACAGTAATTCTGCCATTTAGATTTATATGCTTCATCTGAAAAACTTATCTTACAACAGGAGTTTTGCCCTGTTTCTCCAGAATAAATGTCTCTATGTCTAAAAGTTTAAATGATAAACAAAAAAGACAGATTCAAATAATTCATGCTATACATTTTTAAAATCAAAGCCCAATGAAGGAAAATGCATAGCAGGAATAAATTTTCTTATAGAAAAATGCTATAGAGTTGAGTTTCAAGAATAATATTGAATCATGTGACTGGTCTATCAATTAAAAATGACATTGAAATACAGGTGACAAAGCAGAAAATCCTCAACATTGAATAAACAACTGTTACTTTATTTTTAATCTTAAATTTTATTGCTTGATGATATTAAATGGATGCCCAGTTTGTAGTCTCTTTTTCTCCTTTAAACTGAAGCAAAACACTAAAGCATATTTGCTCACCAAGAATCCAGCTGCAAATCACTCGAGGATATTTCCAGTACTTCTAGTCTTCAATTTGGTTTTGTTTTGTGCTCCTGCTCTTCTCATCTTCTAATACTTCCGGAAGAGCAGAGTTTGCATATCTGGGGAATGCAAACTCCTCTCTGGTCCTAGCATCATCAGCTCACCTTGTCAAAGCCAAGACCAGATCCATCTCCAGTAACCAAAGCCTCTGTAGCATGCTTTTTGTTTGATGTTAAATATGCCTGTGTCTCATCCACCGTATCCATGGGATATAAGCCCCCTCTCACTTGGAGGTGGAGTGGACATCACCATCCCAAACTCCTCAGGATTGGGGGAAGAGCTATGGACTATAGTGGACTTAATGGTATTCTGTTGTAGACATGGTGTGGTTCAAGCAATGGAAGAAATTGCAGCAGTGAGGTGGAGCCAGTGGCCACTGGACGCTTTTGGGGCAGGGAGGGGAAAAGCAGTTGTAGTACAGGTGCTTTTTCAGGACTTGGGAATTATCCTGAGTGACGTTACAGCGTTGAGCCAGGAACACCAGGTGGTGCTTAATGCTCATTGTATCCATCAGATGAATCATGGCGTGAATTACAGAAGATATTTGAAGACGTTTTTCTTGTTGTTTGCTCCAGGCAGTGAATATTGTAGCACTGGAAAATGTTAAATGACTGACTAAATTGTGAAAATGGTAAAGAATATTACATGAAAATTTTGTTCACATACATTATAATGAGAAGATTTGGGAAGAAAGGACAATTTCTATAACTACTTCTCCTCAAGGACAAAACCTACGAAAGTTCAAAGGGAAGGATTATTGCCCTGCCAAGATTAAAAGTAGTCGTTTTTCCGCAAAGGATCATTTAAAAGAATTGTTTACACATTCCTTGCTTCTAAGAATATATCTTTTTTGTTTGTTTTTTTAAACTCATTTTTATTCATATCAGAATTTGTGTTAAGTATTAAGTGGATTATGTAAATTGTAGTTGAAGAGACCAGTGCCTAGCTTCTTAAACATACCACATTAAAACTTGATAAAGCATAATGCTATGTATTCTACTAAAATGTATCTTTAAATATTTCTTAATAGTTATGCTCTGTAAACTCATTAAAACATATTTTAGTTTAGTAACTCTAGTCATCAGTATTGGGCTTAACTGAAGCATTGATTCTACTAATCATTAAACTGTCCCAGCTCTAATAGTCTTATCTATAAATAAAATGTGAATATGTAATTGTCCACCAGGTGGCAGCAGTATCTTCAAATTGTTGACCAAATATGAGCACCTACTCAGTAGCCCTCCCTGCTCTGAGTTCTAGAGATGTAAAGAGGATACGTTTGAATTCTGTTCCTGCCCTCTACTAACTTACAATCTGGATTATGGAGCTCAAATATATGTACTTTCAGTCTGTCTTTAATTTTTCTATTGGTTGTTAAAAATTCTTCTCAAGTGTCAGAAGAAAAAGTAAGGCTTTAATAGCCACTTGCCAGTGTGAATGTGAGCTACCAAGTGGTGTGAGGCGTACCCGGACTCAAATTCCAAGTTTAGTAGGAACCACCCCCTCCTAAAGTCAATCGAATAGACATTCTTTCCATTAAAATTTGAGTGGTTTCAGGCCATACATTTCATGAATTTTCTCAGGCTCCAGAAATGTTTAAACTAGCATTTATTTATTAGGAGGCAGTTATGTTTTTTCTGCATCCAGCTCACATTTATCACATTTATTTATAGTCTACTTTCCCCTAATTAGTGCCAATAGAACTGCGAGTTGATGAAAGGAACTTCACTCCTGTCATATTTACATTGCAATATACTTCATTAGGTTATTTAAATTTTTTATATTGTTACAATAACATTAAAAGTCACAAAAAATTATCCCATATTTCCATACCCTGAACACAGGTATTTTCTATTTCTCTATGCTTCTTCAGAATCTTAATCCATATTTATACAGAGTTGTAATTAGAGTATCCACAAGATTAAAAAAAAATAACTTATTTCAAAACCATTTCTATTGTGCAGTATAATCTTTTTTAAGGATTGTTGTAATATTTATTTAAGAAGATATGTTATAATTTTCTTTTTTCTATGGTGGTCACTTAAGTTGTTTCTAATCTTTTAATTACAGAATTGTTGATGTTACTGATTGGCTTGAGCTCAGATATTTTGTTTAATTCTCTCTGTAAGGACTCTATTTGTCAAAATATGTGTCCAGATTTTGATTCTTAACACACATCAAGAACCATGTAAATGTGTGTGGGCGTGCGTGTGTGTATATATGTGTGCATGTGCACATGTTTGCCAACAATTTTACTGTGTGAAAGTGACTTAAGGAAATAGTTCAAAAGGGAAAAAAAATTGGAATAACATGATGTTTTTACACTTGTTTATTTAAAGTCTGAGGATGTTAGCAATTCTTCAGTTTTCATACCTAAAACTTTTTATTAAAAGCATTTTTACAACCAAATAATTAACATAGATTTTTTTGGTGCATAGAATAAGTTTTAGGTGTAAATCATTTTTTCTATATCACACCACAGTTTCCCATTTCTGTTTATTAAATGATGTCTAGTTTCCTGCAATAATGTGATTCTTATTTCAACATATATTTTAATATTATATATAAATGGGTTTATTTGGGCTTTAAAAATTCCATTTTACTTGCTTTTATTTTTTAATTTTTAATTTTATTTTCCTTTTTCTAAATTTTTTTATTAGAGAAGTTGTAGGTTAACAGAAAAATCATGCAGAAAATGGAGTTCCCATATAGCATACACAGTTTTCCTATTATTTACACTTTACATTAGTGTGGTACCTTTGTTACAGCTAATTAAACAATAATATATATTATACTATTAACTGTTAGCCCATAGTTTACATTAGGGTTCATTATTTGTGTTGTACAGTCCTATATTTTTTAAAAAATTTAATTCTAGTAACAGATATACAACCTAAAATTTTCCCTTTTAAGCACAATTCAAATATATAATTCAGTGGTGTTAAGTACATTCACAATGATGTGCTGCCATCACCAACATCCATTACCAAAACTTTTCCATTACCCTAAATAGAAACTCTGACCAATTAAACATTGACTCCCTATTCCCTTCTCCCATCCTGGCCCTTGGTAACCTGTGTTTTAGTTTTGGCGCATGAATTTGGTTATGCTAATTACTTCATACAATATTTGTTCTTTTGTGTCTGGCTTATTTCACTCAACATATCTTCAAGGTTAAACCATGTTGTCACAGGAATCAGAATTTCTTTCCTTTTTATGGCTGACTAATATTCCATTACATTTATATACCACATTTTGTTTATGCCTTCATCATTTGATGGACACTTGTATTGCCTCCATCTTGTGACAATTTTGAATAATGCCACTATGAAAATCATTGTGCAAATATTTGCTTGAGTCCCTGCTTTCAGTTCTTTGGGGTATATACTAAAAGTGGGATTGTCAGGTCATATGATAATTCTATACTTAACTTTCTGAGGAACTGCTAAACTGGTTTCCACAGCAGCTGCACCATTGTACATTCCCACCAGCAATGTGTTACTATTTCCCCACATTCTCTCCAACACTTGTTGTTTTCCATTTTTTAAAAAGATTTTAATTTACCTACCCCCCACCCCCCGCTGTTGTTTCTGGGCTTGCTGTATGCTTTCTGTGTCCATTCACTGTGTGTTTTTCTGTGTTTGCTTATCTTCTATTTAGGCAGCACCGGGAACTGATCCTGGGACCTTCTGGAGTGGGAGAGAGGCGCACAATCTCTTGTGCCACCTTAGCTCCCTGGTCTGCTGCATCTCTTATTGTCTCTCCCTTGTGTTTCTTTTTGTTGTGTTACCTTGTTGTGTCAGGCTTCTGCTCGGACCAGCACTCCTGCGCAGGCCAGCACTCTGCACAGGCCAACAATCCGTGTGGGCCAGCTCACCATGTGGGCCAGCTCACAACGCGGGCCAGCTTGCCTTCACCAGGAGGTCCCGGGAATCAAACCCTGGACCTCTTATATGGTGGTTGGGAGCCCAAACGTTTGAGCCACAACCACTTCCCTGTTTTCCATTTTTCAATAGTAGCTATTCCAAGAGGTGTGAAATGGTATCTCATTGTGGATTTGATTTTCATTTCCCTAATGGCTAATGATGTTGAGCATTTTTTCCTGTGCTTTTTGGCTATTTGTGCATCTTCTTTGGAGAAATGTCTATTTAAGTCTTTTGCCCATTTTTAAATTGTGTTGTTTGTCTTTTTGTTGTTGAGTTGTAGAATTTCTTTATGTGTTCTAGATATTAAATCCTTATCAGATATGTGGTTTCCAAATATTTTCTCCTGTTCTGTAGTGCTTTTCACTTTCATCATTAAGTTCTTTGATGCACAAAAGTTTTTAATTTTGATGAAGTTTCATTTATCAGTTTTTCTTTTGTGGTTTGCATTTTAGGTGTAAAGTCTAAGAAACCCTTGCTTCCCTACATTTCCTTCTAGGAGTTTTATAGTTTTGGTTCTTAGATTTAGTTCTTTGATCCATTTTGAGTTGTTTTGTATATGGTGTGAGGTGGGGATCCACCATCATTCTGTTGTATATGGGTATCCAGTTGCCCCAGCACCATTTGTTGAAGAGTCTATTTTTAACCCATTGAGTGAACTTGGCACCCTTGTCAAAATCAATTGGTCACAGATGTGAGGGTTTACTTCTGAACTCTCAATTTGATTCCATTAGTCTATATGTCTGTCTTTGTGCCAGTACCATGCTGTTTTGAGTACTGTAGCTCTGTAATGAGGTTTTTTTTTTGTTTGTTTGTTTTTGTTTTGAGATACCAGGGGCTAGGAATTGAACCCAGGAACTTGTATGTGGGAAACTGACGCTCAACCACTGAGCCACATCAACTTCCCTGATTTGGTTTTTCATTTGTTTTGCTTGTTGCTTGGTTTTTTTTCTTCAGGAGGCACTGGGAACCAAACCTGGGACCTCCCATGTGGGAGGTGCGTGCTCAACTGCTTGAACCACATCTGCTTCCCTGTAATAAATTTTAATATCTGAAAGTGTGAGTACTCCAAACCCATTCTTCCTTTTCAAAATGGTTTTTGCTATTCAGGGCCCCTTACCCTTCCATATAAATTTGATGATTGGCTTTTCCATTTAGGCAAAGAAGGCTTCTGAAGTTTCTATTGGGATTGTGTTGAATCTGTAAATTGCTTTTGAGTAGAATTGACATGTTAACAATATTTAGTCTTCTAATCCATGAACATGGAATGTCCTTCCATTTATTTAGGTTTTCTTTGATTTCCTTTAACAATATTTTGTAGTTTTCCATGTATAAGTCCTAGTCCTTTACATCCTTGGTTAAATTTATTCCTAGATATTAGATTATTTTAGTTACTATTGTATATGAAATGTTTTTACTTGATTGCCTGTTCAGTTTATTCATTACTAGTGTATAGAAACACTATTGATTTTTGCATGTTGAGCTTGTACCTTGCCATTTTATTGAGCCCATTTATTAGCTCTGGTAGCTTTATTGTGGAGTTTTCTGGATTTTCTCTATATAGGATTATGTCATTTACAAATAAGGAAAATTTTATTTCTTCCTTTCCAGATTGGATGCCTTTTGTTTCTTTTCCTTGCCTAATTCCTCTGGCTAGAATGTCCAGTCAATGTTAAATAACAGTGGTGACAGTGGGCATCCTTGTTTTGTTCCTAATCTTAGAGAGAAATCTTCCAGTCTCTCATCATTGAGTATAATGCTAACTGTGGGTTTTTCATATATGCTTTTTATCATGTTGAAGTTTCCTCCTATTCTTAGTTTCTAGAGTGTTTTTATCAAGAAGGGGTGCTGCATTTTGTAAAATTCCTTTTCTGCATGAATTAAAATCATCATTTGCTTTTCCCCTTTGTTCTATGAATATGGTATATTGCATTAATTGATTTTCTTTTTTTTTTTTTCAGCAATTTTATGGAGATATATTCACATACCATACAATCCATCTAAAGTGTTTTTGGTGTTATCACAGAGTTGTGCATTCATTATCACAATCAATTTAGAGCATTTACATTACTCCAAAAGGAAAAATCCACTACCTTTTAGCCATTACCTCTTAATCTTTCTATCTTTCCCTTGCCATACATAACCGGTAATCTAATTCTGTTTCTGTAAATGTATTTATGTTTACATTTTATGTAAATGGAGATAAACAACACACAATGCTTTGTGTCTGGTTTCTTTCACTTAGCATTTTGTTTTTACAATTGATGAAAAATGTTAATATATTACTATTCACTACAGCCCATAGTTTGCTTTAGTTGAATTTTTGCCCATATACTGCCCTATTATTAAAAATTTTTAATACTCATGAACATTTATTCTAATTCATATTAGAACATTCTTATATTTGTACTATTGAGCACACTCATCGCCTGCAACAGGGTTCACTATAGTCCCATGTTTCATCCTCTAGCTTTCCTTCTAGTAACATACATGATCCTAAACCTTCCCTTTCAACCACAGTCATACTCACGGAGCATTGTTAATTACACTCACTATAATGTGCTACCATCACCTCTATCCATTTCCAAATATTTACAATCAATGTTATTACAAATTCTTCACAAATTAAGCATCAGCTCCCCATTCTCTACCATCATTCTATCCTACTCCATGAGTTTGCTCGTTATATTTAGTTCATATTAGTGAAATCATACAATATTTGTCCTTTTGTGTCTGGCTTATTTCACTCAACATATGTCCTTAAGGCTCATCCATGTTGCATGCATCAAATCTTCATTTCTTCTTACAGCTGAATAATATTCCATTGTATGTGTATACCACATTTTGTTTATCCATTCATCAGTTGATGGACACTTGGGTTGTTTCCATCTTTTGGCAATTGTGAATAATGCCGCTATGAACATTGGTGTGTAAATGTCTGTTTGTGTTACTGCTTTCAGTTCTTCTGACTATATACCTAGAAGTAGAATTGCTGGATCATGTGGTAATTCTAATTTTAACTTTTTTTTAAAAGATTATTTTATTTACTTATTCCACCACCCCCATTGTTTTGCATTTGCTGTCTATTCTCTGTGTCCATTCACTGTGTGCTCTTTGTGTCTGCTCATCTTCTCTTTAGGAAGCAATGGGAACCGAACCTGGGACCTCCCACCTAGGAGAGAGGTGCTCAATCACTTGAGCCACATCTGCTTCCCAAGTTTGACTTTTTGAGTAATCACCAAACTTTTCCACAGTGTCAGTACCATTTTACATTCCCATCAACAATGTACAAGAGTTCCTTTTTCTCTGGATCACGCTAATATTTGTTATTTAAAATTTTTAAATAACAGCAATTCTAGTGGGTGTAAAATGGTATTTCATTGTGGTTTTGATTTGCATTTCCCCAAAGGTTAATGATATTGAACATCTTTTTTCCCATCAAGTAGGCTGCATTTTCACTTTCTTGACAAAGTCCTTAGAAGCACAAAAGTATTTAATTTTGAGGAAGTCCCATTTACCTATTTTTTCTTTAATTGCTCATGCTTTGGGTGTAAGGTATAAGAAACCATCTCCTACCACAAGATCTTGAAGATGCTTTCTTACATTTTCTTCTAGGAGTTTTATGTCCTGGCTTTTATATTTAGGCTTTTGATCCATTTTGAGTTAATTTTTGTATAAAGTGTGAGGTATGGGTCCTCTTTCATTCTTTTGGATATGGATATCCAGTTCTCTTAGCACCATTTGTTGAAGAGACTGTTCTCTTCCACCTGAGTGGACTTGGCAGCCTTGTCAGAAATAACTGACCATAGAAATGAAGGTTTATTTTTGAACTTTCAATCTTATTCCATTGATCAATATGTCTATTTGTTTGCCAATACCATGCTGTTTTGACCACTGTAGCTTTGTAATATGCTTTAAAGACAGGAAGTGTGAGTCCTTCAACTTTATTCTTCTTTTTCAAGAAGTTTTTGTCTGTTTGGAGACCCTTTCCTTTCCAAATAAATTTGATAATTGACTTTTCCATTTCTGCAAAGTAGGCTGTTGAAATTTTTATTTGGATTGCATTGAATCTGTAAATCAATTTTGGTAGAATTGACATCTTAACTATATTTAATCTTCCAATCCATGAACACGGGATAATCCACCATTTATTTAGGTCTTCTCTGATTTATTTTAGTAATGCATTGCAGTTTTCTGAATACAAGTCCTTTATATCCTTGATTAAATTTGTTTATAGATACTTGAGTCTTTTTGTTGCTATAGTAAATGCAATTTTTTTCTTGATTTCCTCCTCAGATTTGCTCATTACTAGTATATGGAAACACAACTGATTTTTGCATGTTAATCTTGTACCCTAAGGCTTTGCTGAGCTCACTTATTAGCTCTAGTAGCTTTGTTGTGGATTTTTGGAATTTTCTAAATGTAGGATCATGTTATCTGCAAAGAGTGAAAGTTTTCCTTCTTCTTTTCCAATTTGTATGCCTTTTATTTCTTTTTCTTGCCTTATTGCACTAGCTAGAATTTCTAGCACAACGTTGAATAACAGTGGTGACAGTGGACATCCTTGTCTTGTTCCAGACTTTGAGAGAAAGCTTTCAGTCTTTCACCATTGAGTATGATGTTGGCTGTGGGATTTTCATATATGCCGCTTAACATGTTGAGAATATATTCCTATCTTTTGAAGTGTTTTTATCAAGAAAGGATGCTGGATTTTGTCAAATGCTTTTTCTGCATTAACTGAGATGATCATGTGGTTTTTCCCCTTGAGTTGATAATGTACTGTATTACACTAATTGATTTTCTTGTGTTGAACCACCCTTGAATACCTGGGATAAAACCCACTTGATCATTGTGTATAACTATTTTAATGTGCTGTTTGATTCAGTTTGCAAGTATTTTGTTGAGGATTTTTGCATCTATATGCATTAAAAAGACTGGTCTGTAATTTTCTTTTCTTGTGGTATCTTTATCTGGGTTTGGTATTAGGGTGATGTTTGCTTCAAAGAATGAGTTAGGACGTGTTCCCTTCTCTTCAATTTTTTTCTAAGAGTTTGACCTTAATTGGTGTTACTTCTTCTAGGAATGTTTGGTAAAATTTACCAGTGAAGCCATTTGGTCCTGGGCTTTTCTTCATTGGGATGTTTTGGTTACTGATTAATCTTTTTACTTGTTATTGGTCTGTTGAAATCTACTATTTCTTCTTGAGTCAGTGTAGGTAGTGTATGTCTTTCTAGAAATTTGTCTATTTCATCTAGGTTATCTAATTTGTTGGTGTACAGTTGTTCATAGTATCCTCTTATAGTCCTTTTTGTTTCTGTGGGGTTGGTAGCAATGTTTCTCTTTTCATTTCTGATTTTAATTATTTGCATCCTCTGTCTTTTTTGTTTTTTTTTTCTCTTTTGTCACTTTAGTTAAAGGTTTCTCAATTTAATCAATCATTTCAGGGAAGCGGGTGTGGCTCAATGGATAGAGCCCCCGTTTACCATGCAGGAGGCCCCGGGTCCGCTTCCCGGGGCCTCCTTGTGAGAGCAGGCCAGCCCGCGCAGCTCGGTGGGCTGATGCAGCAGAACCTCACAGCAAGGGGGAGATAAGCAGACACGGAAGAAACACACAGCGAATGGACACAGTAAAACACAAGCAGCAAGGGGGGGGCGAGGATAAATAAATAATCTTAAAAAAAAAAATCAATCATTTCAAACAACCAACTCTTGGTTTCATAGATTCTCTGTATTTTTAAAAATTCTCTTTTTAATATATCTCTACTCTAATCTTTATTTCCCTCTTTATGTTCACTTTGGGTTTAATTCACTCTTCCTTTTCTTGATCCTCTAGGTGTGATATTATGTCTCTGATTTAAGGCTTTCTTCTTTTTTAATGTAAGCATTTAAAGATATAAATTTCCTTCTCAGTACTACCTTTACTGCATGCCATAATTTTTGGTGTTTTGTGTTTTCATTTTCATTTGCCTCAAGGTATTTCCTATTTTTCCTTGTGATTTCTTCTTTGACCCATTGGTTATTCAAGGAACATTGTTTAATTTCAACATATTTGTAAATATTCCGGTTTGCCCTCTGTTATTGGTTTCTAGATTTATTCCATTTTGGTCAGAGAAGATACTGTGTGTGATTTCAATATTGTTGAATTTATGAGACTTATTTTGTGACCTAACATGTGCTCTATCTTGGAGAGCAATCTATTTGCACTAGAAGAGAACTTATATTCTGCTGAGGTTGGGTGATGTGTTCTATATATGTGTGTTGGGTCTAATTGTTTTATAGTATCTTTCAAGTCTTTTATTTCTTTATCTTCTATATAGAGGTTCTATCTGTTATTGAAAGTGGTTTACTGAAATCTCCTACTATTAATGTATAACCATCTAGTGGTTCCTTAAAATCTGTCAAGAGATGAGTTTCCTGATTCAGTCTTTTAGACTGGCACCTGATAGATTGGCACTGACATACAGGCACCACAGTACCTGCATAAGGCTCATTTCATAACAGCCTAAGGACCCACAATGGGAGCACAGGCTAGCTCCACACCTTGTTGGGGAGGGAGGGGGAAGGGGCCAGCATGGTCACCACAAGCTGCTTCTACCATTTTATGGAGCTGTGTTTTCTTGATTTGGCACTGGCCCAGTTATTGCAACCCTTTAACTGTTTTCAGGGTTCTGAGGAAGATGTCTCCCAGTGTTGCTAGTTTTCAGAGATTCTATCGGTGAATGGCACTCTGGAGCATCTATTACTACCATCTTGTTCGATCACGATTTAGTTTTGTATCAGTATTGCATCATTTAATTATTGCTATTTTTTCTGGAAGGGCTAGTGCCTCCTGGCACCTTTCCCACTTTTATAATTTTTCCTTTGTAGAATATTGTTTACCATTTTTTTCTATTTTTTATCATATAAAACATTTTCATTGGGATAGCACCAAATTAATAAGTGGACTGGCAATTAGTAAATGAAATGGCATTTTATTTAAATTTTTATTCTGAAACAAGATATACTAATTCTAATGAAAATTGAAACAGTAAAGAAATACAGAAAGTGTAAGTACATTCACTTAATCCACACCTTTTAGGGAAAACAAGTTTTTTCAGTTAGGTACATATTTTCTAATTTTTATATATATTATCTATAAAAATGATACTTTATGCAACTGGTTTCCTTCACAATTGCTAGTAGGGTCTTGGAATATCAATTCATGTAAATTTATCTGATTTTAAAAAATGATTGAATAGTCTTTCATTGAATAAATGTGCCATAATTTATTTAGCTAATTTTTTTTAATTTAAAGTGGTTTGCAGTTAAAAAAAATTTTTTTTGTTATTTCAAGCAATACTGCAAGCAACATCCTGTAAGTAAATATATCTTTATGTACTTATTGGAGAATTTTTTTCTGTGGTCTAAGTTTCTAGCAGTGGAATTGCTAAGTCAGAGAATATGTGTTCTTTTAATTGTGTTAGATATTGAACATTGGCCTCAAAAGAATTGTTCTGATTACCCTTCTATATATATTATACAATACTTCCCATTTCCAAAGTAGCAACTTTAACATGTTTTGAAGGTCTAAGAACATCTGTCTCTTTTTGGGTAAACACTGTGGAACACACCGTTTCCTCATGTTCCATATTTGGTTTTGATTGATTCACTGGACAAACAGGTTTATGATTCTAACCTGATATTTTGGCTCGGGTATCTGTAAAGTTACTTAATCTCTCTCTCTCTCTCTCTCTCTTTCTCGCTTTCTCTCTCTTAGTTTAAGCATTTTAGATCAATGGCTTAAATCATCATATAAAAGTTATATTTTCATATAAAATTCTAAAAATCTTTTCACCTCCTGATTTTCAATATATATGGTGTACAGGGTTGTTTTGTACCAAGTTAGGGTGTCTGAATTCATGACAACTGGTTCACTAAATATTGTGCGACTTCAGGTAAGACACTCAATCTTACTGTTCCTTAATTTCCTCCTTAGTAATACTTACCAACCTCACAAGATTGTTGTGAAAACAAACAATAACAGTGATGAGGATAGTAATAATATTTTGAATAGTGCACTTTAATGTGCATTATCTCTTTTGATCTTTATAATAACCTTATATGGCACATTTTTTAGGCCAGGCATTTTTATCATAATTTTTCACATAAGAAAACTATGACATGGTTAAGGTTTAGTAACAATATCAGGAAAAGTTTCTTTGGGAAGTTAAAGCTACTACACAAATATATTTCCAAAGACAAGGAAACATAAGTTTTCCTGCAAGGAGATCCAGGCAATATGGCATGTGACATTTCTTTTCCAACATTTCTAAAAAATATTTACTATAAAGAAATGACAGATCTGTGACCAACCCTTCTTGCCTGGCTTTTCCCACCCAAACTCTTTGAATAAGTTTATAGAGAAAAGTTACATTATCAGAAAGTAATAGAAATGGGTGTATAAGATTTATAAGTATATGCATTATATAAATGCTAATCATTCTTGGACAGTCTGTTTTTATATAGAAATTCATCTCACCATGAAAATAGGATAGTTAAGTTTTCTTCCTTTTGACACCCTATATCTACCCTGAAACTTCCGTTTTCAGCTTCCTCTAGAACTTCATTACATACACTGGTATGGGGCCTTCCAAAACCCCCTCTGGGTGAGTTGCACATTAGGTTTCTTAGGGTTGGCCCCGAAGCACAACACACGCTGTCTCAGAGGAGAAAGGGAAAGGACCCCTTCTCATGCATCTTAGAAGAGTGGCTTGCTATCTTCTTCCCTGTCCTGGAAGGTCAACTGGTCTATTTGCTCCTCTTTGAAAGAGAGGCATAAAAGAAAAAAAGTCTTGACATTAACAGAAGATGAGCTAACATTCCCAAACTTGGCTTTATACTTTTCCTGGGTACTGATCAAATAAATCCTTTTATACTTTTCCTATATTCCACAAACAAAAAGCAAGAAATATTGACATCATATAGTTCATTATGAATGGAATGAATAATAATTATTCTGTCTAGTTTGGATTATATTAATATTAAATAACTCTTTTGGATTATTATACTTCCCTTGATATCAGATTACCAGTACAAAATATATTTCTCATTTGGGTATTAAACACATTCATAAATTTAATCAAAATTATTTTTTCCCCTTCTCAGGAAAGAGAAACCTGTGAACATGTACCTGACATGTGCTTTTATTGGGAACACGGGGAAATAAGCTTGTAAAAACAACAGAGGCAAAAAGATTTGTGAAAGGATAGTTTTAGAGGGCGGTTAGTCCATTTATTTCAATTAATACAAAAAATAGTTATTGAGCAACCAGTAAGTGCCTTAGATTCTGGATATTGAAATGAATGACATAACAGCCAAGTCCTGAAGGAACTCATGGCCATTAAACATATTTACTTGATTAGGACTATAGAATTCTAGACTAGGAAGGCAAATTTGAGCTAATTTAGTCCAGGCCTTTCATTTTAAAGATGGAAAAGTATAACTCAAAATGTGAAGTACAAGTGTTTTAGTCATGATTCTTTACTTTCAAATCATAGAAATCCAAGATAAATAGTCTTGGGAAAAGGGGAAAATTTATTAGTGCATGTAGCCGAGGAGTCTAAAGATAGTTCAGCTACAGATGCAAGTGGATCAAGGTGCTCACCCAATTTTCTCTCTCTCTCCATGTTTAATTGTTTTCATTTTTATTCTCCATCCTCCTTTACCCACAGTTCTGAAGCTTGTGCAATTATATTTTTTTCACTCTAACTTTCTGGAAGTTGTATTTTGCTGACTTTGGCCTTAGGGACCCATCTAAAGAGTTCATTTAAAGGCAATTAATGAGCAGCGAAGATCCTTAAATTAGAAGGGAAGGTTGGAAGAAAGTCATTGAGGTACTGTGCTGACCAACATTTCAAGGATCTTTATGAAAATATTAAAAGTCCTCATTCAACATTTATTGAATACTGATTTTGGGCTGGCCTTGTATAAAACCCAACGTACACAGGTGACAATTACACTTGGACCTTGCTCTTGAGGCTCACAGCCTGGAGACCTCCTCACTGGGCCAACCAGCTTCTCATTTCATCTTCCTAATAAAGGCTGCAGTGCACTGTTATCTCCCTATCTCCCATTTTAACAATAATATATTTTATTATGTGTGTCTCTGTGGGAAGGGTAATGGGATGATTAAATGAGTTAGTCTTACACTGAATTCTAAATGCTTTTTCACCCTTAGATCAGTTTATCTTTACTAATGGTGAAGTTTCTACCTGAACAATGATTTGCACTTTACCAAGACATCTTGTAAAGAGTTGAATACTTATGTAATGGGGGATTACTGGGGGAGTCATGAATACTTTTTTTGCATGTTCTTTTTCCTTATTTTATTTTCTTAATTCTTTATCATAGTTATGTATTGCACTTAGAATAAAAAAGATGGGAAACCTTTTATTCAAAAAAGAATAACAGTAATTCAGCTTATATCCAATTGAATTTAAGAGACTCAAAAGGTAAAAGAAAAGTGAAAAATAAAATAGTCTTTCTCCTACTTGTTTGTTTTCATGATAGCAAGGATGTAAGTTTGCATTCATAGAAATTCAGAACTTAATTCCTACATTTAATAACATTTTATTTCCTCTGGAATAATTGTTGAAAGCTGTGTAATTACAGTAAAACTAACAACTCTTATGAAACAATATTTTCTAATGAAACAACAGTGCTGGAGTTTTTGTTTTGTGTGACCACACTCAAGGACCTGGAATCTTTCCTCCAGCTTTGCTCTCATGTCAATAGGAGAAACTGTTTTCATATCAACACAGGAATGAGTCAGTGAAGTCACAAACAGTGAAGTCACACTAATTTCTTAACTCTTTGATATACATCATAATGTTTTACCCCCTTAACAATTTTGTGAGATATTGCCATATTGTGTATGAATAAATTTAGGCTAAGGGGTTAAACTAGGATTAATATCGTGTTGAGTTTTTAAAAAAAAATCATTTAGCCTATGTTGAGATTAGACTGTGGAATGTCTTGATTAGAAAAGTGAGGAAATTGAACTTAATTCTGAAGACATCAGGAGGTTATTAAATTTTCTGGATAGGAGAATGATAGTATTGGAAATGACTGGAGAAAGTTTGATCTGTGATGATGCATTTCAGGTATTAGAATGGGAATTCAGGGAAGGATGGGTGGGTAAGTAGTTTAGAATCTTTCAGCAATGAAGGCATGAAGTGATAAAAGCCTAACGTGGGGTGATAATAGTGACAGTGGAGAGGAAAGAGCAGTTGAGAGAGCTGTTACTAAAAAAGAGTTGATTGCTCATTGTAAACTGGTGAAAACACTAAAATGTAAACTCCTTAAAAGCAGAGAACTTGTCTGTCTTTTCTCTTTCTTATATCCCCTGTGCATAGAGTTATAACTGGTACTTTGTAGCCACTCAATAAATATTAGTTGGCTAAATTAAGATAAAATCAAGCAAATGCAATAAAGTGCAATAGGCGTTATGACAGAGGCAGAAAAGCAGGCTTCATAGAAGAGGAGATACTGTGGATCAGAGGCTTCCAGGAGGAGAGGTGGAGAGTCCTCTAGGCAGAGAGAAGAGCGGCAGCACAGAGGCATGAAACAGCATGGTGTGGGTGGGACAATCACCAGTGCTTTGCTTTTCCTTGAGGGCAATGTGCCAGGCAGGGAGGGGTGGAAGTTGGTGCTGGATAGTCAAGAATTGGAACTTGAAGAGCTTGGGCATCAGGATAAGGGGTTTTTAATTTTTGGCAGGTTTAAAAATAATTGAGTAACATGGACAGATATTTACTGTAGAAATATATCTAGCGGAAAGGAGTACAAGATTTAGAAGGGTAGAATATTTGGAGGCTGGAGTCAAGTGAGGAGAATATTGCAAGAATCTATGGAAGAGATGATCAAGGCCTGGAGTAAGGAATTGATGACATGGGTAGGTACCATGGCAAGGTTTTGAGAAAATGGAGGAGTTAGAAACTGAAATGACAGGTGGAGAATGAAAGGTGGAGAACAGTGAATCAGACAATAGAGTCTTAAATGCCCACATTTAAGAGTCAAGTGGAAGAAGAAAAACCAGCCAAGGAACCAATAACTGAATGGTAAAGGGTATCAGAGTAGAATCAGAAGAGACTTTGCATCAGTCTGAAGGACTTTGGCTCATTTGAACCTTTAAAGATCATAGAAGGAACCAAAGAAGGACTGTTTGAGGTTGAAGAGATTAGACCACAAATGCCATTAAAGATTCAAGGGAGACAAACACTTAAAAGTGATCATGGAATCTGACAGAAAGAGGTCACAGGTAACTTTTCTGTGAACTATATCTCAGCAGAGTTTTGAAACTAGAAGCCAGATTGCAATGCACCCGGAACTAATGAGCCACAAGGAAATAATGACACCATTTTTCACACATTTAGTTGTAAAAAAGAGGAAGAAATTGAGTGGTAGCTAAAGAGAAAGTCAAGATGGAGGACAAAGTTACTCTCTTTGTTTATCTGTTTTAGAAGGCCAAAAGGAACATGAACATGGCTTCCAAATTCACATCAGTAACCCTGCCCTCTGAACTCAGACTCTTACATCCATATGATGCTTGGCATATCTCCTTGAAATTACCCCAGGCACCTAAAATTCAATATTCTACCTTCTATTCTAAACGAGCTCTTCCTCATGTATTTCATAATATCTCAATGACACAAATTAGTAGCCTCTAACATCCTTTACCAAGGACCCCAAATAAATTACCATCCTTGAGTACATATCCATATCCTCCTTCCTACTCCCAGGTACAGTTCCTGATCCTCTCCTAACTGGACTCCACCTTCCAGCCTGCATTGGCGTGATCTTTCTAAAATAAGACTGTGAGCCTTTCGCCTTGCTGCCAGACACTTTGATGGCCACACACTGCCCACAATGCCTAAACTCCTCAACGAGGAACTCCAGTCTGTGGCAGTCATTCAGGACTTAACTTCTCCCTCTCAAAGAGGACCAAGATGACTGTAGTTTCCTGAACACACCTTCTCTTCACACTTTCTGCTGCTGCTCCCACTTTTCCGCATTATCTGGAACACCTTTTTGTATTTCCTTTGACGTCTAACTCCTACTCATCTTTCAGGACTTCACCTGTATCCATTTCCTATGACAGCTATAACCAGTTACCACAAACCCAGTGACTTAAAGCAACACAAATTTATTCTCTTACAGTTCTGGAGCCCAAACTTCTGAAAGAAGCTCCACTGGGCTAAAGTTAGGGTGTCAGCAGGGCTGGGCTCCCTCTTGAAGCTCTAGGAGAAATTTCATGTCCTTGCCTTTTCCAGTTTCTAGAGCTACATTCTTTGTATCCCTTGGCTCGTGGAGTCTGCCTCCATACTCAAAACTAGTAGTGCAGCATCTTGTTTCAGTGTCACATTGCCTTCTTTTCTGTGCCAAATCTCCCTCTGCCTACGTCTTATAAAGACACTTGGGATTACATTTAGGGCCCACCCTGACATTTCAGGATAATCTCCCCATCTCAGCACCCTTAATTTAATTCCACCTGCAAAGGCTCTTTTTGCCACATAAGGTAGCATTTGCAGGTCCAGAGATTAGGAGCTGGATACTTTTGGGGGTTATTATTCAGCCTAGCAATCACCTAACCATCAAAGCCTTGACTTAGGCTTGTCTTAACCCCTCCCATCCCCGCCGCCCCACAGGGTGATGAAGTGCCACTTACTATTCTATCGTAGTGTCCCAAGTACATTACAATCACAGATTCCCCACACTGAATTGAAAATGTCTCCATGTGATTGTCTGCCCCTGGATTTTGAGCTCCTTGATGTCTGAAATTGTCTTGTTCCTCCTTGAACTTTGTATTTAGCACATTACCTGGCACAGGGAGGCTTGTTGAACTGAAATGAACAGTGGAGAGGAGAGAGTAAAGATGCCCAAGAGAGAAGGAGGACCTGTGCAAAGAGGTTTGAGAAAAGTTGGTAAAGAATAAAGATAATATATTATGGATTAACTTTGAATCGAAGAGATACCTTTAGCTGTGAAGCTAAGAGGAAGGAGGTAAAGATGGAGGCAGATAAAGGTGTTTTGGAATGAGGAAGTTTCAGGTGAGTTTCTCTATTTTTGTTAAACAGTAGTTGGACGAAATGAATGATCAATCAAAATTTGGTGACGATAGTGGTAGTAAAGAAGCACATGGGATATTTTGCTGGGAAAATACATGAACATCTTAAAGGCAAAGACCCTAGAAACATTTTATTCAGAAACTTGGCAGCTTCTAAAGGGCTCATTCATATACTTGAAATTCTTTTACGAGGCCAAGTTTTAGATAAAATGGTAGCATTTTCTCTGCATATGGATGAAAACACCTGTGCCTGAAGGTCTTTGTTTTTCTGGGAGGCTGCAGACCTGACACAGGAGCTGGGTTGGTTCATTGCGATGTTGCTGTTTGTAGAGTCCAGTGAAACATGATTCACAGCAAGGTTGCCTGCACTGTGGGAAGAATAACTGTAAATCATCTTGAGAAAGGCAGATTTTGTGTTGGTCTCTTGCTTACAAAGTATAATATAGCATTTGGGGAAAAATGTGCAACACAGGATCCCATAATTAGATATTAAAATGACAATTATCTCCACTGCTGGCAAGAATTTGCCAAATGTGGTAGCATAGACAGGAATGAAGGTGATCCAAGCTATGAAGTAAACGAGCATGCCAAATGTGATGAATTTGGCCTCATTGTAGTTCTCAGGTAATTTCCTGCCTTTGAAAGCAAATATGAAGCAAATGAAGGCCAGGATGGCGATATAACCCAGCATGGTGCCAAATGCAATCATGGATCCCTCCTCGCATTCCAGGATAATGACTCTGGGCAAGGAGATATTCTCCACAGCAGGTGCTGCAAATATTAACCAGAGCGTGCAAATGACAACCTGGATACTCGTGCAGGTAAAGATAATGGGGATTGGTTTATAGAGGCCCTTCAGGAAATTCTGCAACTTGGGATCGAAGCTGAAGGCTAGCAAAATTTTCAGGGACTTCATCAAAATGCAGGAGATGCAAAGAGTAAAGCTCACACCAAAGAGCGTCTGCCTGGTTTTACATGTGAAGGCTTGTGGTTCTCCAATGAAAAAGCCCGTGCTGGCAAAGTTGAGGGAATGACAGAGGAGGATCACATAGCAGACTACCAATCCCCCCGATGATTTTACAACGGGGGTGTTCAGGTTTCTTGTAAATATAATGCCAATGGCCAGAACAAGCATGATTCCCAGTAGGGAGAGGGCCAAGAGCAGGATAGCCAAGGAGTCATTCCAGTCGAGATACTCCACTTCCTTTTCAAAGCACATGCTGCTCCCTACAGGGGCCCAGTGGGTTGTGTTGTTGCATAAAAGGCAGTGATCCATATCTAAAAGACAGAGGAGAGTCAGTTACATTGTAAACATTTAAACTAGAGATAACACACACTACTACAAATGAGACTCCTTCTAGGTAGTTGTCTGGTCCTGACTAGAAAACCAATATAGATAAGTGTCACATTGGTTATATATTAAAGTGAGCATGCACAGAACCTGAAGAAGGTGAGAGATAAAGGTCAGAGGTGAGGAAAGTGGGAGAGGGAAAGAGAAAGAAAGAGAAAGGAAAAAGCTCCCTGCACTGTCAGTCAATAGGAAATTAATATACTCAGGATTGATGCTAGCCATTTATCAACTCGCTATTATAGTTGGCAGTTCAGACTCTGTTACAAATAAGGGCTTTGGAATCAGATATATCTCAATACCTTCTCCTGGTTCTGCCACTTATTATTCCTACATCTTGAGCAAGCTAATTGTGATGGTTAATTTCATGTGTCAGCTTGGCTGGGTTATGGTGTCCAGTTGCTTGGTCAAGCCAAGCACCGGTCTGATTGTTACTGAGAAGGTATTTTTGTAAATGGATTTGCATGTCAGTTGATTTTATCTGTGATCAACAAAGTAGCTTGCCCTCAGCAAGGAGGGAATCTCCTCATCTAATTAGTTAGAGATCTTGAAGCAGAAATGAAGATTTCAGAAGTCAGAAAGAAGAACGCCTGCCTCTACTACAGTCAATTCCTGTCTTCCCTTTGACCAGTGTAACTGGTAGTGTCTGCCATTTCAGTCTTTCAGTGAATATTAATAGCTTTTTCTAAGTACTAGAGCTGTGTTTGGTGCTGGAAATGTGGAGAAGGGAATAGGCGATGATATCTTTTCAGATTACCATAATTCCTTGATTTTCACCCAAAGTATCCTCAGTTTTCTATACTTGTTCTTGGAAGCAACTTGCCCTGGTAATAAAAAGATAACTGAGATTGGATCTTGAAAGACACTAGTAGGCACTCTCTGTCTAGAGGGGCCCGCACCAAATGGTGGTGTGTATTTCCATCTTTCTCTCCCATTTCTCAGCAAGCTCTGTTCTTTCCCCCATTTCCCAAATAAATTCTTTTTACTGGCCTAAAAAAAAAAAAGAAAGACACTAGTACATGTTTTTGGGAAATAAATGCTGCATACTCTCTTGGTATTTTTATTGATCCTGCTTGGTGGATAGTTGTTAGATATTATATTGCTTGAAATTGTCTTTTCTCCCAATTATCTATTTAGGCAACATAATGCACCTCAGGTTGAGGTGAATGGCATTTTTGTGAGACCATGACAGAACATAAGTATTGGAATATTCACACTGGTATACTTTTCCACTCTTGGAGTCAATAAAAAAGCAGAATAACCATTTGGGGACTATTCCATCACTGAGTTTCTCCACTTTTATAGAAGATGAACAGAAGTGCTGCATTAAACAAGGGAATACATGCTTTTAAAGTAGGTTTAACTCAGGGAAAGTGCTGATAGCTCCTTTCAGGGCTCCTAAAGCTGCTGACCTCACTCTTGTTCTTTAATTTGTGCATTTTACCCTGATCTTCTAACATTGTTAAAGATAAGGTTGGCAATCAATCAGCTACTAGCACCTCATCTCTGTCAATAGTTGGTCCTCTTGTCTCACAAAAGGTTCTTTCTTTTTAGGCTTACTTTGCCTTTTGGTGGGCATAATGAGATCCCCAGAGTATGCACACCCTTTTCTTAACTCCAGGTGCTTCTGAATTCTATTATGCTCAGTGTAGTTAATTCAACACCTACTTATTTATGTTCATTGCATCTAAATTACAAGCCAGGCATGTCTGCATGCAGATACAAAAACATAAACTGACAGTTTGCATCATTTTAAGGGTTGCTGGAAAGGAAGTACAGGTGAGGGAATGACATATTCTCCTGGAAGTGAATTTACATGTATATCTCTATTGTTTATTGATTGTATGTGTATTATATAATGGGACAGATTTCAAGAAAAAATGAAATCATCCTGAATTTAATCTAGTAGAAATATGGGAAACTTTTTTATTCAAATGAAAAATAAACAAAAATAGGATTCATGTTTTTAAAAAATCAGCCCAAAAGAAATGGTTCAGATGTATCACTGTTGAATTAAATGACTTTAATTACCTGTCTGATTACTGTAGTGATTTTCAGGACAGTTCACACATTCATAGCAGCAGGTATGTTTACTCCTTGTAGTTTTCTTCATTTGTCCAGGAATGCATTCCTTGGAGCATTTAGATTGAATTTGCTACAATAAAGTGGAAAGAAATCACAAATAAGTTTTGTTTGTGTTTTTATCAGTGTTATCTTACTTTTGACTTATAAAGTCATGTTTATAAGATAAAGATATATACTAAACTATATTTTGGTCTTTTTTCATCACATAATGGAGTTTGTTTTTGCCATCCTGAGGAATATGAATAAGCTTAGAAAATATAAAATGTTTTAGAGGAGAAATCACTTTTGAAAGAACACAATTTTTGTCAAATTAACAACTTCTGTGAACAAATTATGGATATAATTAATGCTTTCAAAAAGCCCTCAACAGCAGAAGAAATGTATAGTTGTGGAACTAAGGAAGAAAATGATGATCTGGAAATGTCCAATTCCATGCTGTATAAAGAGGTCAACAATATAAGAAAATAGTAGATTATTGGATTTACATTCTGTAGAAGAAAGTTGTTATTAATCAGGCTGGTAAAGGTCCAAGCCCAAGGATCATGTCCAGTCTAACCCTATAAAACAAACATTCTACTTTTATGGAATCCAATACTTCCTATCGAGCTAATAATTCTTTGTACTACAGTTATGTTATTATTTTCCATTCATAATCCAGTGCCTTCATTTCACTCTTACCCTTAGGAAGCTAGAGCAGAATAGTTAAATGAGGCTTTCTCAAGACTCTCTGAGCTGCTATTGCTGAGACTGGAACACAACTAAAGCACTAACCTAACCAGTCTTGTCTTGGGAGATGAAAATGATCTAGCTGACAGAGAAAGCAGCCAAGCTTCAGTGGTCCTGTGTCCACAAGCACTTGCTTTCTTCTCAACACAGTTATTGTAGCCTTAGGTTTTCAGCAGGCAGGATATTTGCCTTGTGGATTTTCCAGGGCAAAATTTTAATCTGAAGTATTCACTCTCCTGTAGGGTGCTCAGAGGTCACAAAAGGATTTTAGCTTTTAGATAAAGTCAGACATCATTAGGCAGATAAATGTGCAACCTTCTTTCCCAGCAACACCACCCTTTCTCTCCACCTATCCTGCACACCCCTCTCCCCACATTAAGAGACAACAAACATATTCTAAAGTTCAGAATTGATAATTTTGGGATATCAATAGATATAAGATTATCTGATTTCTTAGACCACGGGTTATGGGTTTTGGCGACTTACAGGAAATGTCAATACCTTAACTAACCTGAAGATTGACAAGCAGATCTTGAAATCTGACCTAATTGACCTCAGATATTGTTGGCTTCCACTACATCCTTAAGATATTTATGGGTGTTTCTATTAGAAAAGGAAACTTGTCCTTCTTTTCATAGAGTTCAACCCCTTCTCTTAGTCATGAAAAGCTTTACTCAGTTAGTTGTCATTCTATCACCTCCATTCATGGAAGTGCCTTCTCTACAGAGTCTGGAGATAAGTTTTGGTAATAATGAAAAAAACAAAACAAAACAGGTCTTGTAAAAATAATAGAGAATCTTTTCTGTATTCAGTGAGAAAATGAGTCATTGCATGATTCAAAAAGTCCAGTGTAAGTTAAAGTGTTTAGTGTAGTGCTTGGTTCATAATGTAGTTGTGGGAATGATGGAGATGCTACTGAAGATGATGATGAAAAGTTGAGAACACAGAGGAAAATCTAAATTTCTATTTTCCAAGGAAAAAATATCTGGCTGTACTGGAACTTCTGATGGGGAATTTGATTAAGGATAGTGGTTTACAACATCAGTATATTCATTTTTTTCATTCAACAAATATTTGCTGAGTGCCTACTGTGTGGCAGACACTGTTCTAGATGTTGGAGGTACAGCAGGGAGTGGAACACAACATCCCTGCTCTCAAAGACCTTAAGTTCTAGTTGGCAAGGCTAATGGTAATCAAGATACAAATAAACAAAATGTACAGAAAGCCAGATAGTGATCAATGTTAAGGAGAAAAATAAAGACAGGACAATGTATGTTGGCGAGAAGTTCTCAGGGAAGGCCTCACTGAAAAGGCAACATTTGGGAGAAGACTAAAAGGAAGTGAGAAAGTGAGCTGCATGGGCATCAGGGAAGATTGTTCCAGGCAGAGGAAACAGCAGGGGCAAAGGCCTAGCACTAGCAGCGGGGAAGCCATGCATGGAGCAGCATACATGTCAGGTTGTAGCGGGGGTTTAGAGTAAGAGATGCGGTAGAGAGATGCTGAGGGCACGTCATGCAGGGCTAATAGGTCTTCTAAGGACATTGGCTT
>JAQZBX010007622.1:0-50057 GCA_029593785.1 Cabassous unicinctus | reverse complement strand
ATCCCCCCTTGCTGCTTGTGCTTGCTGTGTCCATTCGCTGTGTGTTTTCTCCATGTCTGCTTATCTCCCCCTTGCTGTGAGGTCCCGTTGCATCAGCCCACGGCGCCGCGCGGGCTGGCCTGCCCTCACAAGGAGGCCCCGGGAAGCAAACCCGGGGCCTCCCGCATGGTAAACGGGGGCTCTATCGATTGAGCCACACCCGCTTCCTGCTGTGAGGTTTTGTTGTATCAGCCCACCGGGCTGCGCGGGCCGGCCTGCCCTCACAAGGAGGCCCTGGGAAGCGAACCCAGGGCCTCCCATATGGTAAACGGGAGCTCTATCCACTAAGCCACACCCGCTTCCCAATGGTCTAGAAATGTTAAACTTAATTTTTTTTCTATTTGTACAGGGGTAACACACTGTATTAAATATGTAAGCTCTTATCTACATGGGTTTGATAACAGAAACTAATAAAGTGTTTACATAATGAAAAACAATATAGTGCAGAAACTATGAAATTTATAAATATAAAATTACATTAATTAAAATATGCATCACAAGTTTTTACTGTTCATAATCATAAAAATGTATATAAAAACAAATTTCCTGACATAAAACTTTTTGTAAGCAGCAGGTACCCAAAATAGTTCACGTAATCAGTATAATTAGCTAGAAGACCAGGCAGAATATTAGCAACTAGGTATATACCATATGTCCAGAAACTGGAGGTTTCCTTTCTGGGGAAACTGAACGTTTCAAAGGACTCCCTTTGCATTAGCCAGATCATTGTTCCATCACCATCCAGTGGGGCACACCATTCAACAAACTCCATTCACGTTCCACAGAGATTCCAAATTTTTACTTCCTTATTGTTAAGTATGAATGAATAGCCAATAATTGCCAGATGTTCAAGGAAAATCTTTATTGTGAACAATAAAAAAGACCAAGAAAAAAAACCCAAACAAACAAAACAGAAACTCAGGGAAAACAGATATAATGCAAATGAAAATACTCAAAAACATATGTAATAAATGTGATATTGCATGCATAAGGACAGGATGTTATTAAAAAATGAGACCAAAAAACCACAAAAATCTCTTGGAAATTAATGATATAATAGTAGAAATAAAAGAAATAATAGAAGGGTTGGAACACAAAATGAGGAAACTCCTGGAAAGCAAAACAAAAAGACAATGGAAAAAAATAAAATAAAATTAGAGAATCATTCTGAACAAAAGGAGGTCCATAAAGAGAGAACAGAGAAGACAAAGGAAGAAATTATCAAAGGATCAACAAAACAAAATTCCTTAGGAATAAATACATTAATTTCAGATTGAAAGATCTCACCAGGTACCCAACAAAATGAATGAAAAATAGCCCATAAAATTTCAGAATAGCAACTATTGAGAAGATCATAGAAGCTTCTGGAAAGAAATAAAAACATTGAATATAGAGGCTCGGGAATTAGAATAGTAGCAGACTTTTCAACAGCATTTAAGATGGAAGAAAATCGAGTATTAACTTCAAAATTTTGAGGAAAAATGATTTCTAACCTAGAATTTTTTAAGGGTGATATTTCTTTATTGAGATTAAAAGTCTTCAGATTTTTATTGCTGCATACTAAATATAAACAGTCTCACAGCTTACAAATAATTTTTAGAACAAATGAATTAATTTTAGAACAAATGCAAGTCCAGGTTTTGTAAGGCTTAAAAGTTCTACCAAACGGCCAGATTTTAATCATAGTAGTCAGAGTGGAAATGACCTTTTAATATCCTATTGCACTAATAGGATTACATTTTACAATTGATAACCCTACCAAAAGCAGGTCCTCCCTCATTGTTTTCTAATAGGAACCACAATACCTGTAGCAACTACAAGTATTGTGACCATACTGAGACCACTAGAAGAGAGAGTTCAAGAAAAGCCTCAGTACTTGATAATAATGTTGACATACTGTCTAACCTAGAATTTTATATGTTAATCATCAAGTATGAGGGTAGAAGAATAAATATATTTCCAGAAACTCAAAATATTTTACTTCTCATGCACCATTTCTTAGGAAACTGTTAAAGTATGTTCTCCACACGATTTTAGGAAATAAAGGGTCCATCACAGGAGATCGGTAAAGGTACAACCCAGGAAGACAGTTGTGTACCAGACCCAGGAATAACCAGTCCATATTGGAATAGGAAGACAAAGGACTTTAGGACATTATGTCTTCAATAAGAAAACAAAACTAATAAATATATGAAGTACATCAGAGGCAGTTTTTCAGATCTTTCAGACAGGAGATGAATTAGTGAAACTATTCAAATGCCAAAAATGGTATAGTTATGAACTCCAGGAAAAAAGAAAAATTGAACAAGAAGAAAGGAAATATGATCATAGAGAGCACAATAATAGATATGTAGTCATAATGAAAACACTAAATATTAACATAAATTGGTGATTTGTTGCTTTTGAAAGTATATAGGAGTAACAGGAGTGTGTGCTCTTGTGCTCATGTATACATGTGTGCACACATGTGGGCTGTGTATGTATGTCATGGGAGGGGTGAGAGCTACATCCTCATCTTCCATATTAGTAAGTCAGTAGATCTGAGTTAGCAAACTATGACTTGGGAACCAAATACAACTATTACCTGATTTTGTAAATATAGTTTTAATGGAACACAGCCACTCCCCTTTATTTATATATTGTCTATGGCTGCTTTGGTCCTATAGTGTCAGAGTTGAGTAATTATGACAGAGACCATATAGTCTCATATATTTACTATCTGACCCTTTATAGAAAAACTTTGCCAGCCCCTGCGGTACACGATAATTAAAACTGAAAACTAAAAGTTTTGAAATAGCAGTTCACATTGTTATTTAGAAATGTACATGTAAAGAACAGGAAAGAGTAGCTTAAAGATTTAAAATCGTTGCCTCAGAAACAGGAATCAAAAGTGGGGAGGAAAGAATGAGATGAAATGCTGTTGCTTTTCAATTAAGCCTAATAGTACTCTTATTTTTTAAAGATTTATTTTTTTTATTTATTCCCTCCCCCCTTGTTGTTTGTGCTCGCTGTCTGCTCCCTGTGTCCATTTGCTGTGCGCTCTCTGTGTCTGCTTGTCTTCTCTTGAGGAGGCACCAGGAACCAAACCTGGGACCTCCCATGTGGGAGAGTGGCGCTCAATCACTTGAGCCACCTCTGCTCCCTGCTTTGCTGTCTCTCTCATTGTGTTTCCTCTTTGTGTCTCCTTGTTGCGTCATCTTGTTGCGTTAGCTCACTGTGCTACCCTGTCAGGCCAGCTCACTGTCTTGCTCATCTTCTCCAGGAGGCATTGGGAACCGAATCCAGGACCTCCCGTGTGGTAGGCGGGAGCTCAATTGCTTGAGCCACATCTGCTTCCCAGTAGTACTCTTTTAAAACCATGTAAATGTATTATTTTTGTAAAAAATATTTTAAATTAAATTTTTAAAAACTAAAAAAAAAAAAAGTAGCTGTCAGAATTATATTTGTTGATGAAGTGCTACCACGTAATACTAGTGTTTCCATTGTATCACTGAAGGTATTCAGAATTCAGAAATATTTAAACAGAGGACATCAGAGATACTACAGAAAATATATAGATGTTAAAAGTACCAATACCTTCTAACACCCCATTCCCCATTCCATCAGTTTTTATTATTTGTTTTCAGGGGACAGCTAAAGTAGGTAATTGATAATCACTGATAACCTTCATCTTTTTAGTATTATCAGTAGTTTCAAAGCTTCCATGAAGCAATTTCCTTATAGCACACTGCTACCAAGAAATAAAAAAGAACAAAAACAAAACTAAGTTACTGTGGTGGCACACTCTTGTGGAGGTGATAATAGTAAAAAGATAAGAAATTAGGACAACAGAGGGGGGAAAAATGACCGAGAGTTGAAATAGCCCTGATAATTTGTAAACTATAGTCAGTTGGTTCAAAATGAATCAGATGTCAAGCAATGGAAGAAATTATAACAGTGAGGTGGAGCCAGTGGCCCCTGGACGTTTTTGGGGCAGGGAGAGGAGGGGCAGTTGAAATACAGGGGCTTTTTGGGACTTGGGGGTTGTCCTGAGTGGCATTGCAGTGACGGATGTAGGCCATTTTCCATCAGCATATACCATGCAGAACTGTGTGGGAGAGAGTGTGGTCTATGATGTGAACTGTGGTCCATGCTCGGTGGCAAGGCCAAGGATGTGTATATCCATTGCGGGTGTTGTGTCACACGGATGAAGGATGGTGGTGTGGGATGTCGTTGGAGGTGTGGGAGGTGGGGAACATGGGAATCCCTGTAATTTCTGAGTAATATTTAGGTAATCTTAGTACCTTTAAAAATACATATATATATATATATAATATTTATGTAAACAAATGCACATATATGCATATGTATTTATATATCATTTTACAAATATTTGTATGTATTGTGAAAAATTTGATTTTTACCCACAAAAAAAAAAAAAAAAAAAAAAAATGAATCAGATGACTGCCCTGGAGGTCAGTAAACCCTATAACCTCATGGTATCCAATGTCACTGAATTGAATTTTTATTTCATATTAACTGTCTTTAAGGTAATACATTTTATATTCATCAGAGTTCTCTCTCTTACTTGGTTTTGCTTTTTTAAAGCAGAGTATAGTTTATTCACTTTTGTATCCCCTAGAGCAGTGTCATTTAGTGGATGCCCTGTAAAGGCATGTTTTATTGTGAATGAATTTTTCATGACCTACAAAATGTCAAATATATTTTTAAATTTATAAGTGAATAAACAAACATTGTATGAATGTTATGACATCTTGAATAAATAGAAGCATTTCTCTTTCCTGATTTCACATATGTTAATATGTTAATTATTTAGTACTAGTAAAGACCCTGCCATCCTCCACTCTGTTGGAAAGAGAACCCATATCTTCCCCACACAATTTCAGCAGCATGTTGCTATAAAAGTAAGGCATGAGCCTCCTATTTATTTTTTTTAATCCTACTACCCTGGCAGAATATATCTTTTTACTGTTGTTTTCTATAGTGGGCTTTCAGTATGCCTCTGATATGTATTGGTAAATCTGTTATGTACTGTTATTTCATAGTCTTTTGCTTTTTGTCTGAACCAGTAAAGTAATTTAATTTTTCTGAACCAGTAAAGTTATGTAATTTGCTTTGCTGTTGAATCCTAGAAGTTATTTTCTTACTTATTAATATAGTTGTTCTTCATTTCTGACATGTTCTCTTTGGAAGAATCTTGATTGCTTCTTTAGCTAAATGAAACTACAGCCAGAGAAAAAGTGGCTAGGACCTGATGACATATGATGAATTGGCATGTCATTTGCAATTGTGTGTTATACCCAATAACCAGTTCTTTATTTGAAAGAGATGTTCTCTCCTGAGAGTGCTGGTAGAATTGTTACAGCATCATCCCTCAGTGAGGTTATTCATAGTACTGTACCTGTGGGACACATCTAGAGCAAAATGATTGTCATTTCAAATATAACATATTTTTATTTGAAAATTTATTTTCTTCTCATCCTGGAAATAATGATATTAAACACATTATATGACTCTAAAGAACCGTGGCTCTGATATACAAACAAAGCATTTTTTGTTTGTTTGTTTTTTTCTGTATAAAATACAGGTCCTAGTTAGTGTGTTCATTTTGCTAGGAATGAAAAAAAGCGCATTTGCATTTTGTGTTTAATTAAATTGGAGTGATATAGTATTATACCATCTTAAAAAAACTACTGGCAAATTTAAAATGTTCAGAACACTATATAAATAGGGATGAGCAAAGTCTATTCAGGGCAAGGTAATTAGAGCATCTTTGGCTAGAAGATCTCTGGGTAAAAATAGTCTCAGATAATGTTGGATAAAGGTAATTAAGGCTTGAAGAATAATGCTCAGATATCCTTTCTTTATTTTAGGTTTAATGCCTTACATTAAAAATAGTGAACCCTATAAATCCCTCCATGGTCAAAACTAGCACAGAGGTACTACTGAGTAAGGTAGATCTTAACAACTTATTTTATATTATATCCGTGATGAAGAAGAGAAATGTATGTGATAATAACACAACAGCTTATAAAAGTAAGAATATTCATCTTGCCTCACTCTTGTCTTATTTCTACTTTATATATATTTATATACATAATTCCCTAACCCTTATCTCATTCTCATTCCCTTTTCCTCAGGTAATGTCAAAGAATTCATTATGGCAAGCTAAATTGGTATTGCTGGATTTTTTAATGCTCCCTTTAACTCTCTGAAAAATCCATTATTACCCTTTTGGTCCAAACTTTAAATGCAGACAGACTACAGTGAGTTGTCTAAATCCATTTTCTCTTTTTTTCTTCTAATCCATTCCTTGGAAATCTTTTATTTCTACCATTTCACTCTATGCAAAGATTCCTAAACATACATTTCTGTCCTTCAAGTCTCCTGGACACCAAAACTATATTGCCAACTATTGGCTTGATATCTGTATTTGAAGTAACATCTCAAACTAAATGTCTTCAAAGTCATGAGACATTCTCTATTCTCTCTAGCCCTTTAACCTCCACAACATATATAGGCTTCATTATTTCAGATCATGGACCCATCAATCACTTTTGACAATTTTTCTTATTTTATGTATCTAATGAAGGCATGTCCATTCTATTTATGTAGCAGTCATCAAATTTATCCCTTCCATTCCATTCTGTTCTCACTGTCTACCACTATGTTGAGACTCAACACTTCCTCTTACCAGGAATATAGCAATTGTTGCGATTTATCTTCATGTTCTTCTTCCCCTAGTTCATTCCACATAGTGTTCATAGAGTCTGCTTCCTGTCATTTGTCTGTTGATGTCTTTACCTATTTAAAAAGTTTTATGGGGCCTCCACTGTTCCTTAACCTAAAGACCACAATTTTCACTTCCAAGGCATGTCCCAAATTAGCTCCTTAACCTCCTTTTATACATGTAACATACCCTGGACGCATAGAAATCATTTTTTTTTTTTAAATCTGTTTTCTAAACTGTTCTATTCCCAACTCCTGGAACAATGCCTGCACATAGAAAAGACTCAATAAATATTTGTTGAATGAATAGATAAACAAATGAATAAAAGAAGGAGTTGAAAAGTAGCTCTCATGGGACTCAACTATACATCCCTGACTTTGGGTTCTGAGTCAGAGTTCTGTATTCATTCATTTTGTTAATGTAAGAGTATTCTATCCCTTCTAATCAAGTGACTCCTGACCAAGATAGTACAGAAAAGTTGGGAATGCGCCATTTAAAATTTTGCATGAAAGAACTGAGTTTCAGCAAATTGTTTCATTTTGGGAAGAGCTCCTTGTGGCACCTTTCAGCCTTGCTTTGTCATCCATAAAGTATAAACAAATGAAGTTCCACCCCTGAGGTCAGGTGACTCAAATATGTAAGCCACCTGTTGGATGAGGAAACATCCTTTTTCATTGGAACTGCTTATCAAATACATGAAGGGTCTCTTCATGACTCTACCATACCATGTTTTAAACAAAGACATTTATTAAGAAAGCAATGTATTAATTAACAAGGCTTATTATATATAACAGACCATTTATCCTACGATACTAATCTGGTACACTAATTAGTTGAATTTTAAGGTATGCTAATTTGGTTCACTGTCAAGCCTCAATGAAAATATCCTCCACATTCTGGATCAGTATCCACTTCCATTTCCTTACTTGGTAAATGATCAAAATTTAGATAAAGAGGAGAAGCAGAATCAAGATGAAAATGTAATGTCAAATCTCTTAAGTTTAAAAAATTTAGTTAATTTTTTGAATAAAACTTCTATGTTTTAACTAATAGAAATGTTTTCAGGGTATTATATGGCATAGGAGCTCAAGTTCCTAACTGATAAAGCATTTCTTGCATAGATGCTTCGAACACCACTAAAAGGCAAATTCATAGCTTCAGTTATATGCAAGAATGTGATAGAGAAAGACAGCTTAGATTTTAAGCATAAAGTCAAAAAAATTTGTTGGTACAGAATGCTACAGATTAAGGAGGATGCGATTTGTTACTTTACCAACAAAGCAATTAGGCAGAGATTTATGTTTTTAGTGAACGATGGTGACAAGTATGCAATTTTCTTTGGTTACAAAAGAATCTAGGAGGCTCATATGATGTTAAATGTTTACAATTAAGGCTGCTCTAAAAACCACAAATTTCGAACATTGAACACTGGAACTAAAATGAATTAAGCCATATTTCCACCTGAGAGAATTAAAATTGCATGCTTTTTTTTTTTTTCATAGTTACTGCAGTAATTTTAAGCATACTGAGAGTGTGTCTTCCATTTGATTAAAATTTCTGACTATCCATCAAGTCCTCTGGTTAATTTCTCTCCTGGTGGGCTTTTCAATAGCATGTGGCTTCTTAATACAACTATTCATATTGTGAAGTGTTTTAAATGATTTTTAATGAACAATAAACTAATCTTAATTCTAATTAGGAAAAACCAAAAAATTTCTTCATTATATATAAGTATACCTGTGAGAAGATAAAATTTACCATTTGAGAGACAGCATTCTGGCCAAGTATTCTGCTCATGGAAATAGCTAAGTGCTGGTATTATTCTTAGGGATAGTTGTAATGGTAGTATTACCACTTTTACTGCTGCTTCTCTAATCACTGGCTTCCAGCAAGTTTGTTTTTGTTATATATTTTCCAACTAACAATTCCCATAATTTCTAAAATATACATTGGCAGATTTCTAAGCCCACTTTACTCTAAAAGTGGGACATAAGGAAAATAAGTACATAAATAATTCAGTGCTTAATACTATACTAGACTTTACATCTTATCCTCTAACAAATCTTTGAAGTACAGGAAATAACTGAAATTTGTCATTTGCCAGGTTTATAAAAGGCCATGTTTTCAGAACATAATGACCATACTCATACTGTAAGCCTTCGTCTTTCTCTGAACCTCTTTAAATTTGCAGGGTAGCAAACCAAATATTCAGGTAGCCAGGTAAATCACTTTTAATTATCTGGATATATGACTGCTTACTTGGTGAATTGGGGGCTTCTGTGACATTAGGTACTAAATGTAATCTTTTTCTGGAGACCAAAATGCTGAAAACATTGCTTAAGGCTAGATTTCTGTACTCTGAGAAGAATGTGTGTTTAAACATGTACATATATAAGATATATATGTTATTGAGGATACTTACATTTTAAATAAAGAGGTGTATAAACTAGTTTTCTACTCCTCACATTTTTCATCTACAGTGCTGCAATGTTGTGGCATTAAGCCTTCCTGATAGCCTCAGTTCTTCGTGAAGATAAGTTCAAGAAGTGCTAAGTGGCCATGCATATACTTTAAGGGAAGACTTCAAGACAGTAGCTAATATTATGACCAAACTATGTTTTTATTCCAATTATAATCAAATTCATATAAGGCCTAGATAGCACCTGTTTTAAAACAATGATACTATAGTGCCCTTAATATTTCCAAAACAATTTTAAGTATTACCTACTTTTATCTGATTTGAAATATAATATCTGTCATTCAAAAGATTATTTGCTGGCTAAAGAAATAAACTTTGAGCAGGAGTAATTATCAATTGCTACTTTTCTAGGAAATCATTATGTTATATGTGACATTCTGAATTCTGTGACTCCCAGAAAAAGATTATATTCTTGAACTAATCCATGTGGGTATGGGGCCCTTTGATTGCATTAAATTCAGTTAAAGGACCTTTGATTAGATCACTCAATTAGATCTCTTTAGGGCTTTTGATTGAACTGCTGTCAGTGAGGTGTGACCCAGGTTGGGTCTCCACCTTCTTGCTGGGTCTTATATAAACTGAGAACACACAGAGAGAAAGAAGAAAGACAGAAAAAAAGAGAGCTCTGGTATTTTGACCCTGCCATGTGAGAGAGAGGACTCCAGGTTCGACCACAGCTGCAGAAAGACAGAGGCCCTGGGAGGCTCAAAGAGACAAGACGCAGGGAAAGATGCCTGGTCGCTCACAGCTGAAATAGAGGAGAAAGTAGAGACATACCTACAGCCCTGCCATATTTCCTCACCACATGGCAGGACTCCAAGGTCTGCAAGCAGCTGATCTTTGGTGAGAAAGCATCTCTGGTGATGCCTTGATTTGGACATTTTTGCAGCCTCAGAGCTGTAAGCTTGTTCCCCTAATAAAATTCCCATTATAAAAGCCAACACATTCCTGGAATATTTATTGCATTGGCAACCTTTGGCAAACTAAGACAGTATGTATTATGGGTTAAACATATTTCTTTTTTGACAAATGTAAAAAATATAACAAAGCTTAACATTTGCTCATAGCTTATCTATTTTGATATGAAATTTCTTCTAATGATGTACTAAACTTATTTATTTAGATAAAATTTTCAAAAATTAATTTATAGCACAAATAACTTAGATCTGTAACAAAGAGAATATATATTTTAAGTATCTGTCATGTGAAAATTGTAAAACTAAACTAAGAGAATGAATTGTGCATGTTTGTATGAGTTTGTGATTTATTTAGGAATGGCACAGTCGTGAAAGTCAAGGGAGGAGAGAATTTTGAAAATTAAGAGGTGGTAATACTGAATGCTTCTGTTCATTTAAAGATGAAGATTGAGCTATCAAAGCAGGAACCTACAGACAAAATCTAAAAGGAATAAATCAATAAATAGTCATAAGCACATGGATGTTTAGGTATGGTGCTAATTATCATTAATAGGAAAAAAAAAATTGCTCCTGGGGAGAGGAGTTGTGAGCAGAAAGAGGAATCATGGGCTGTTTGTGCTTTTTGATTTTTAAATCATGACATGTTATTTTTTTAAGCCAAAAATGGAGCGGGATTTCTTTGTGTTGGTATGGTTCGTGATTCTGTGATTAAGAAGATGAAATTTCCTTATTCCCTTTACAAGGTGATATTGTTTGGGTTGTTATTTTGCATTGACATAATGCTTTATATTTGATGCCTGTTAGCATTCATCATTCAAAAATATTGTTTATTTCCTGTTAAAGTTAATTAAAAGTTTTAAGTAAAAGATTTTACTGTGTCAGTGGGTACAGAGGGTTAAATCATTCTTTTTAGCTCTGATAGACTTTGGAACAGATCTTGATATCATTTGACCAGTGGTTTTCAACTCTGGAAGCACATAAACCACCTGGGGATGTTAAACACACACACAGACAGACACAACAATGCCAAGAACCCCATCCTCTGGATTCTGATTTAACTGGTCTGGGATGGGACCCATGCAAGAGTAGTTTTAAATTATTCACCACGTGTTTTTTATGTGTAGCCAGGGTTAGGAACCACAGCATTGGATTATGTATATATCTGGACTCATCTTGTCCTAGGTATTTCCTATCTATTTAGTACTCCATGTTGCACAACACAAGGAGACACCATTCACTTTGTGTTCTGTGAATGGCACTTCCTCTGTGAGTGAATGGTACCTCATGGAGTTGGCTACTGGTTGTATAAATAAGTTACGGTTTCAGTAATTACCAATAAAGATGTAACAGGATTACTAATAATAGGAATGTGCAATATGTCAGGGGCCCTGTATACATTCCTCTATATTTTAACCTACATGTGACAGCCTTGACAGTCACTCTCTATTTAAAATGGGTCAGATATAAGTAATGGAAAAACTGGGGGAAAAAATCCATATTTTACAGTAACAGAGGACTCAGATGGTCCTGAGAGAAATAATGGGTACTATCTATGAAATGAAAATTTGCATGGGGTTTCAGAATTGAGAGTGGGGAACGGTCAGGTACAGAAAAGGGCTATTTCATTATTGTTGATTATGGAAAACAGAAGAGGAAAATACCCATGATTGGGGAAATAACTTCCTCATTAAATACCATTAAAATAAAGAATATGTAGTAGACCTATGGTGTCTCTTGCTGACATGACAAACATATATTGCTACCCAGATTTAGGTTCTTTACATTTTAATTAATCTACAGTGATGTAAAGTCACTGGGCTCTAACAACAGTTTGATTTCAAACCCATTTATGAGGTCAAGACAAAATGTGGCTTTGAGACTCTCTCAGCACCATTGTGTATGCTTTATTGTGGTGAATATCAAAATAGCAGTTAATTATAGTAGTACCATTTCTGTTCTTCACCTCATTATCTCTGTCTTGCACTATTATTTTCTGTTGCTGCTGGCTATACAGCATCAGGCCTGGCACCAGTGAAGTGTGAACACAATGCCAGCACTGCATTCAGCATGAGAATAGAAAGGCAGATGGCAGATTTTACTATTTATAGTTGGAGCCCATCTGCCTGAGGTGGGCCCTGCTGAAATGGTTCTTATCAAGAATATTTTCATTTATTAAAGGGAAAAGGAAATGAAAGCCAAATAAAAAGCCTCAGTCTCCAGGACTCTGAGAGCAAAACTCTTGCTAAAGATCGCAAATTACAAGTATTGATTAGATATTTTTGAATTGGAGAATTATATATTTTTCATCCTACTTTCAAAAAAATTAAATTTTTCATGACAGAACTTGAGGAATTTATTCTTCAGTGAATTTGGGTTGCCATAGCAAATGATGCTGAGTGAATTTTAATTATTAGGAGCAAAATAGGTTTATGATAAAAACTATTTAACAGCATTAAATATATTATTTAAACTGAATAGTTTTTATTTTTTCATTAGTCATTTCTCGACTGTAATAGAAAGAATAAATAATAATTCTGCTTCACATTTGATTCTTTATATTGTTTTATATTATTTTTTAAGGACTCATTAAGCACTGATAAATATTTTATATTATCAATTGTTGCGTTGAACTATACTTTGTATTCAAAAGTAGAATGGCATGTGAATTACCTACGGTTTCTTATACTTTAGGCATCTGTTTCGTTTGTTTGTTTGCTTGCTTTTTGAGTTACTGGGGGCCAGGGACTGAAAACAGGACCTTGTATGTGGGAAGCTGGAGCCACATTGGCTTCCCTGAGTTAGTTTTTTTGTTTGTTGTTTGTTTTTGTTTTTTCAGGAGGCACCGGGAGCTGAACCCGGACCTCACATGTGGGAGGCGGGCGCTCAACCGCTTGAGCCGCATCCATTCCCAAGGCATCTGATTTTAAAAGTGCTTTATTCTCAAGAACATAATGCAGTGATAACTAAAACACCCTATTAATGAGCTTGGGTAGAGGAATATAATGGTGAGTTAATTCATGTTAGTGGCTAATAAAATTCATATTCCTCAGAAAATAAGGAACCTTATATTGTAGGCTGATAATTCATTTGATTCAATCATGGTAGCAAAAGAAAAATGTTTTGATTGATGTATTGGAATTTTGCAGATCTTTAGTCATGTTCTAAATTATGACAAAACCTCTACTCACTTTAAATCATGGTATAATATCTGTCATGTAAGTTTATTGGTTTTATTTAGATGAAATTAACAGTTTGATTTGAATTTTCAATTTTTTATGGTTTATACTGTCAGATAGGAGAAAGCTTATAGAAAGCAGGGGTTTAAAAGGGACATCTACAACCTAACTTTAATTCCTTGCTTCATGAATTTTATATTTATTTTTGAAATATAGTAAATAAGAATCTTAAAAAATTCAAATGAGCTTCTGGAAATTAAAAACAAAACTTTAAAGAATTAAGTAAAGGGTTAGAAAATGAAGTTGAGGAAATCTCCCAGAAAATAAAGAAAAAATACAGAAAAATAGGAAATAGAATAGATAAGTTAGTAAAATTAGAGAGCTCATATTGGTGAAAAGAACAAGCTATTGCTATACACAACAGCATAGGTGAATCTGAAAAACATAATTACTTGAAAGAAGCCTTTTGCAAAAGAGAATATATTGCATGCTTCTTTTTATATGAAAAGTTCGAGAACAGATAAAACTACAATGATGTGTCAGAATAGTGGCTATTTATTTGAGGTGGGTTTTGACTAAAAAGGCATATTGATAAGGGGGCAGTTCCCAAAATATATACATATGTACAAAGTATTGGAGCTGTATATTTAAGATTTGCATGCTTTACTTTGTAAGTTACTAACTCAATTTTAAAAAGAGGAAAAAATAAATAAGAAATGCTCTAGAATCAGTATAAGTGGCCCAACACTTGAATAATAGGAGTTCCAGAAGGAGATAAAAATAGAGGCCAGGAAATAAAGGAAATAATCCAAGTAAGTTTTCTGATACTGAGGACATGAGTTTCCAAAATGAAAGGGCACACCAAGTAACCAGCATGTTGGATAAAAATAGATGCATGCTAACATGTATTATTGGGTAATTATGGAAGCCTAGAAATGAAAGATTCTACTAGTTTCCAGAGAGAAAAAAATTGGTTTTGTTCTTTTCAATAGCAAAACCGGAAGCTAGAAGACAATGGAACAATGCTTTCAAAAATCTGAGAGAAAAGTATTTCCAACCTCAAATTCTATACCCAACAAAATTACCAAATATGGCAGTAGATTAGACAATTTTAGACATGCAAGGCCTCCATTCACCCTTTCTCAAGAAGCTACTCTAGGATGTTCACCACCCAAATAAGAGAGAAAACAAAAATAAAGACATAAGATACAGGTAGAAAACCTACCATGAGAGAGGGGTGAAGGGAACCAAGCCTTGGGATAACGGAAATGAAAATCTCTAACTCAGTAGCTGAATAGGGAGCAATTGGAGGTCAGAGGGACCTGGGGAGATTTTTCAAGAAGATGAAATGAACAGAATGAGAGCAATTGAATCTATTAAGAGGAGATCTACAAAATTGTGGCAAATGTTGGGTACATAGAAAACCAAGCAAACAAAGGAACAAGACAATTATGAATGTTTGGGGTTGGAGGAAGCTGCATGGGGAAGGAAAAAGAAAAATAATAATATATCACATGGTTTACCTATGAATAGCTGAGGTAGTTACTTAACTATAATAATAGAAATGTCTCTTCCAATACATAGTGTATTACATGCAGTGTGATACTATAAAGCAGCAAAAAGGTGTGAATCACAACTGTACACCTCAACATGGACATCAAAGACATAATGGGGGGGGCAGATATTCCTCAACTGGTTGGGCACCTGTCTCCCATATGGAGGAACCTGAGTTTGATTCCCAGGACCTCCTGGTAAAAATAAAGAAAAATATAGAAGGCGTGTGGGCCGCCAGGCCCCACGAGCGGGTACGCTGTCAGGCCCCACCGAGCCATTCAGCAAGATGATGATGTAACAGGAGAGTGACACAAGGGAGAACCAAGACGAGATGTGCCAAAAAACCAGGAACTAAGGTGGCACAGATGGTAGGAAGCATCTCTTCCACATTGGAGGGTCCCAGGATCGAATCCCGGGGAAGATAGGAGGAGAAGGATGAGAAGAGAGGGCAGGAAACAGACACAGAGAATTGCCCAGCAAATGGACACAAAAACAGCAAAAACGGGGGGTGGGGGGTGAGGGGAATGGACGAAAGTAAATAAATAAATAATTCCCAACTGGCTTAAAAAAAAAAAAAAGCAATGTAGTAATTTATAAAACAAAAACAACATAATGTGAAGTAAGAAAAGCAAGTTGAGGAATACATGCCCCTCAATCGCATATGTTTTTTAAATATTCAAAAAGATGTAATGAAACTATGACAAGATTCAAGGAAATGAAAACCATGAAATTTAGAATAATGACTGATTGGTTGGGAGGGAAAAGGATTTGGGACATACTTGTAGATCTTTCTTATGCTACTGCCATCCCTTTTACTGCAGGTATCATGAAATACATATATACTTAATATTCAAGGCAAAGTATGAGTCATAAAGGTGAAAGCCTTCATTTTTTAAATGTTATGAGATGTTTCAAACATATAAAAACTATAGAAAATAATATAAATATTCATATATGATCTTACAAAGTAAATATTACAAATATATTTTTTATATTATAAATAAAAAAATACTGCTCCCTGCTATTATTCCTCTTCCTCTTTGCCTGAACATAACCACTATCTTGAAGTTTGTGGTTATCATTTATATGTACCTCTTTATACTACATAAATATATATCCATAAATCATACTTTAAATGTTTTTAAAACTTAATGTAAATGGTGGCACACTATATGTATTCTTCTGCAGTTTGCTATTTTTGCTCAGTATTAATAAACTATTGTGATACAGTCATACTGTGACAGCAGTGATTATAATAAACTAGTGTTACTGATATAGACTAATATAAAAAATAATGAAGAGCCTTCCTTTTATATGAGAGTTTTTCAGTATTCTAACTTGTATTTCATCTCATATAAATGTTCCATTTCTAAAAGTTTATTTTTGATAGTGAGTTAAACATAATGAAGTACATTAACTCCTAGCCACATTAATTCCTTAGTGCCCTGGTAATTTTTAAAGATACCATGTTTTGTTACCAGGGAGTTTCTAACAAACTAGTGTGTGTATATATGTATATTGAGTGATTCATGAATCGGGCAGCATCCCATCCAGGAAATACAGGGGAGCTCTGCTGAGAGGTAGACAGGCAGGGTTTATCTAGACAGGCTTTCAAATCCAACAAAGAATCTAGCAATAATGTGAAAAGTATAAGGAATAGTTTCTGGCTCCTAGTAAGCAACAAATTAATATTAACAGCTGTTATTTAAATTACCATCACCATCACCACTGGTATCCTGCTCCGCCCTCCCCCCTCCCCTCCAACCTGGGCAAGGACTTTAAAGTTGTGTGTTTTATTTTCTGAAAAAAGGAATCATTTGCTATGAACAGGTACTTTTGGTCTTTTTTCAGGCAGATGCTAAGTTGTATTTAGGTGAACTATCGGTAGTAGTTAGTTTTTTGCAATTCAATTAACTACTAGGGCCCAAACTTGGATTCTGTAATTACAAAATAAATAATGAAATCTAAAATCTAAGTACATTAGCTCTTTAGATTTGAAGGTGAATGTTGATTTTTAATTACTATGTAGTTCACGGTATATATTTCATGTTGTATCTTTTATTTATTCACTTTTCTCTTAGTCCACTAGGTCAAAATTATTTTTGAAGGTAAATTTTTTTTTCCGTAATTTGGGTATGTTTCATAAGGCACACTTTAAAAGAATTTGCATTCTACAAAGCAATTCTTCTTATTTTTTAATGGAAATATGATTATCCTTGATTATTTGCATTGCAAAATATTTGTTTTTTGGTGACTTTACCCAAGTAACTCTTTGTGTGTTTTTTTAAAAATATATTTCTTGCTTGATCGTTATGGGGCCAATATGAATGAAACTTTGTACCAATGGCAGAGCTCTTAATAGTCCAAGGAGATAGAAATAGATGAATACAAGAAGGTAAAGACATTTCTGTTTTAGTAGATTAAGTTTGTGAGTTCAGTAAGGTTCTATATGTTTCAGAATCAAAATGTGGGGGCAATGCCTGAAACATCTTAAAATCAAAAGTATGGTAAAACTGAATCCAGTTATTGTTATCAATAAAACTGCAAGAGACAAAAAAAAAGAGATATAAATATGTTCATCAAGGAGAAAACTAGTAATGATAACCATAATTAGTTAAGCTATACAAAGAAAAGCAGGAAGAAGCAATAAAAGTACATAGTAAGATCTAGCAGAAGGATTAAGAAAAGTAATTTAATGCATAAACATTAAAGAAAATTAAAAATCAGAGGAAATTGTACCTTTTGATATATAAGAAGCAAGATTAAATTAAAGATGATTAAAATATGGTTTAAGTCCTGAGGTGAACCATTTTTCTGACCTGGTATTTTCTGAATAAAACATTTAGTTGTATGGAAAGAGAAAGTAATGAAAACTTTGAATATTGATAGAGAATGTTAAAAAAAAAATCCTTGAAAAATTGAAACATTTATTATTAGGTACATATTATTCGGAATCTTAAGTAGGGGTCATCAAACCACAACCTGCAAGCCAAATCTGGCTACTGCCTCTTTTTCTATGGCCTATAAATGGCCTTTACATTTTTAAATGGTTGGACAAAGTCAAAAGAATAATATTTTATAAAATGATAAAATAATATGAAATTCAAATTTCAGTGTTCATTAATAAAGCTTTAATGGAATGTAGCCACACAATTCATTTACTTATTTATTTTTTTTTCATTTTAAGAACAATTTATTGAAATATATCATTCATACCTGAACATACATGAACAATAAGTGTTTCGTAAACATTGTGAACTTACAAAACAAACACGCATAACATCATACAGGGCTCCCATACATTACCCCACCACAAATACTTTGCATTGTTGTGAAACAGTTGTTAACAAATTATGAAAGAGCATCGTCAAAGTATTACTACTAACTATAGTCCATATCTTACTCCCCTATACTTTTTTAAAAATTTATTGATTTACTTACTTTTATCCATTTTTACCTCCCCCTACTGTTTTTGCTGTTTTTGTGTCCATTCGCTGGGCAGTTCTCTGTGTCTGCTTCCTGCCCTCTCTTCTCATTCTTCTCCTCCTGTCTTCACCGCGATTCAATCCTCGGAATCTCTGATGTAGGAGAGAGGCGTCCTACCGCCTGCGCCACCTTGGTTCCTGGTTTTTCGATATGTCTTGTGTTGGCTCTCCCTTGTGTCCCTCTCCTGTTACGTCATCATCTTGCTGCGTGGCTCAGCGGGGCCCGGCGGCACACCCGCGTGCGGGGCCTGGGGGGCTCATCTGCGTGTGGGACCTGGTGGCCCATGCGCCTTCTATATTTTTCTTTTTTTAAATTTTTACCAGGAGGTCCCGGAGATTGAACCCAGGTCCTTCCATATGGGAGATGGACACCCAACCATCTGAGCCACATCTTCCCCCCCTGTTATATCTCTTAAGGTTAACCAAAGATACCTAGAGTTACAGTCACTTCCCATACAGGATGGTCATATAATAAATCAGGCTTAGTTTATCACCAACATTCTAAAAGCCAGACCTAGGGAGAAAAACTAGTTCTGGGGACACATGCATGGTTTCTAATATAGCGAATGTTTAGCTTACCCTGATTATCACAAAATCAGGACAGCAAGAATTTATCGCAGTCATTTATTATTGTTGAAGGGTATTTTTGCATTACAAGGGCAAAGTAAGTTTTTTTTTCAATTTTTATTTTTTTATTGGAGATACTGGTTCATCAGTTGTTACAAATGTACCACACTAATGTAAGATTGTTAATAATAGGGGAAAGTGGGGAGCAGATGTGGCTCAAGTGATTGGGCATCCATCTACCGTGGGGGAGGACCTGGGTTTGATCCCCGGGACCTCCTGATAAAAAGGCAAGCAGGCGAGGCAGGCCCGCATGGCGAACCACACAGCAAGATGATGACACAACAAAAGAGAGACGCAGGGGAGAGTCAAGGCGAGGCATGCTAGAAACCAGAAGCTGAGGTGGCACAAGTGACAGAGTACCTCTCTTCCACGTTGGAGGTCCCTAGGATTGAATCCCGGTGAAGCCTGGAGGAGAAAAATGAAAGGAGAAGGCAAGAAACAGACACAGAAGATCACCCAGCAAATGGACACAGACAGCAAGGGCAGGGGGGAATAATAGGGGAAACTGTGTGTGTGTGTATTTATGTATGTGTTGGGGGAGGGGGAGGTTGTATAGGAATTCCCTATACTTTCGGTGTAATTTTTCTATAACTCTAAAACTTCTCTAAAGTTAAAGTTTATTATTACAATTGTTTATTTAAAATTCAAATTTAATTAGGATTCCTCTATTTTATTTGCTGAATCTGCCAATCCTAATACAAAAGATGGCCTATGGTGACCCTTGAGTTTGCCCTTCATCATCAGAAAGTATCATTATCACTTGAACATTGAACAGATATGCCCCTGCCTGCCTATTTTGAGTCAAGGTATAATCTTTTTCTCTTTCTTTATGTATCTTTATATATGTTTGTGGATATATATGTATATGTCTTTTTATATTAAATAAGAATGGTTTGATTACTTGAGTATTTCAAAACGATTTTAGGAGTCGATGAAAGGAAATAATCGACCACTAGAAGTATAAGTAGGGAACTGAAAGATTATATTATGATCCTATGAGCCTTAGCATATATTGACAAGTGAAAACTTGAAACTAAAGATTAAAGCCGCCAATAAAGAGTATGCACAGTGGGGAATGGATGTAGCTCAGTGGTTGAGCGCCTTCCTCCATGTATGAGGTCCTGGGTTCAATCCCCGTACTTCCTTAAAAAATAATAATTATTATTATCTCTGTATTCAGAATTATATTTGAGGTTTTTTTTTAATCAGAAAGCAACTAAAGAAAGAGAATATGCATTAATATAATCTGGTGGGCAAAAGTCAAAAGTGATTAATATGAAAACAGACAAAGCCTTGTTCATGGAGTCTTGAATTTTAATTAAGTAGTTGATCCTAAAGTTAGACAATTTTAAGGAGGATTGGATTCCTAGCTCTCATTTTTTTGCACTTGCATGGAAGGAATGCCTTTTAATTTGTAATGAAATTTAGAATATATGTGAATTTTTTTTTTTCTCTATGGAAATTTTACTTCCCTTTTCCTGTTTAATTCTGGTATCCATAAGTTGGGTTTCACTAAAGATTAAATTATTTAAAAGTTAAAAAGAAACAGACATACTAACATATGAGTATTTGTTTTGCCTGTAAATTTCAACTGTATTCAATTTTGCCAGTCTCATAGCATGTATGTGTTTTTATGTATGAAAAAAAAAAAAGAGCTTTGAAGGTTTTAAAATATTTTAATCATATACCTTGTTTTTAAGAGATTGTTTTTTATATATTCCAGTAGACTGAATTTTGTGGATCATGATTCTAGATGTTGAAACTTTTATTACTGCTGTGTCCTAAATAAATTACTCTGGTGCTCTTAGATGTCCCTTCTCTCATTTGGGGTTTTAAGATGTAACTTTCCTAGTGGGAATGCATGATATCCATCTACTCTGAAAGACCCCTACTTGTTGTAGTTAGCACTCTCCTTTACTCTAGTTTAGTAGGCCTTGAATCTTCTAAATTAATAATATTCCTTCTTATGGGATGTTGATGTGATATCCATCCCCTCTTTCTTCCCCTCTTGCAAATATGTCAAAATTAAAATAAACAAAATCAAGTAAAACTTCCATGGCAGCCCCATTCTATACAACTTTCTAGTTCTCTCAGAAAATTGCCCAGTCATTTTTTAAGGAAGTTTCCTGGTCACATCTGAGGGTTTGTGGTGACTTTAGGTGGTGAAGAACTGTGCATTACACTGTTAGGATCTCTGAGAACTGCATGCTCTGCATATTATAGGTACTCAACAGCAATGTTGTATGTGGCATAAACTGCAGGAGCTACATAATGGCCAGTATGTAAAGACACCTGAATAGTTGATGGTTGATTTGCTAGAGGAAATTTGTCTTCAGCTGGAAAGTTACTGTTATAAGAGGACCCTAGAAGATGCAGTTGGTGCTATTAAGTGTTCAGAATCCTCTTGGAAGAACTGAAGGGTTTTAGTTCAGTGTGAATATATTTGATCTTCCATATTGATAGATTTCAGTCCTCCATTTCTGAATTTCTTCAGTTTTTCTCCTTTCTGAAAGTTATGTTTTCATAGTTTAGGGACAATAATTAGTTTTCTAAAATATGTAATTCCTAAAGGATTAAGGATTAATTCAAAGGAAAAACATACTCATTGTGGTTATGGAAAACACGCTGACAGTAGGCTTTCATCTTTCAGAATTGCCTTTCAGTTTGTCATTGAAATAGAAAACTTCAATTTTTCCATGAGTTTTTATAGGAAAAAGCATATTTAAAAATTTAGTTGAATGTGTTTCAAAGTGAAAAAGGCTTTGACTATCTTACGTATTTTTTTCTTAAACTACACTATGTTATACAGCATAAGCACTCAATGAATCTTTGCTAAATATATTTGATAGCATCATGTTAATGGAATCCCAAAATGCTAAAATAATTTGGATGTGTGTTTTCTGTAAGAAATATTATCCTTAATTCACTCAGTTTTTCTATCATAATATTTTTTCCTCCTTGCAAATATCCTTTCATTAGTATTTTAATTATTGTTGAGGTCTGCACTTGGAGAATTTATTCAAAATGAATAATTCTAGAATCAGGGGGAAAAGAAATACCCTGTAAAATTAATGTATAGCCTGTTCTCAGTATTTATATCTCTTTCCTTAAAAGACTAGTTTGAGAATTAAAAACTCCAAAACCAAAATAATTTTTAGGTTATGTAACTTTGTGTGTGTAAGTGTGTGTGGGTGTGTATGTGTGTGTGTGAGAGAGAGAGAGAGAGAGAGAGAGAGAGAGAGAGAGAGAGAGAGATTTAGAAAGAGGGAGAAGACCAGGAAAGGGGGAACTTCATGCTTCCCCATGAAATTGTGAGACATTTCGGGATGACTGAGAATGAAAAATTAAGTAGAAAAAAAATAAAAAATTTTCTCTTGGGAAAAATTATATATTTTTTCTATAGAAAGTTGATTTTTATCAAAACAAGCAGTAACTGAGTTAACAAATGATACCTTTTATGTATTATCTTTTTATTTGAGAAGTTGTGGCTTTATAAAACAACAGTGCGTAGTATACAGGATTCCCTTACATCACCCCACAACTAACATCTTGCATTGTTTTGGAACTTTTTTTTCAACAAATCAAATTTATTGATATATATTAATAAATCATACAGTTCATCCAAAGTGTACAATCAATGATAATTTGGTATAATCACATAGTTGAGCATTTGTTACCTCCATCATCATCTGAGCATTTTCATTATTTCACTAATAATAATAAACAAAAAACAAAACAAGAAAATTCTTCACCTCTTGATCTTTCTATGCTTCCCCTGCTGTATATAGCTGCTATTTCTAGCTATTCTTGCATAATTACTTTTTTATTAAGCAGTTTTACTGAGATATATTCATATACCATACAATCTATCCAAAGTATATAATCAATGGCTTTTAGTATTATCACAATGGTGTGCATTCATCACCACAAACAATTTTAGAACAATTTCATTACTCCACACCCCTTAGCAGTCCTCCCCCTGCCCTACATAACCACTAGTCTAACTTCATCTTTATAAATTGATTTTTATTTACATTTTATATAAATGGAGTCGTACAATATGTAGCACTTTGTGTCTTGTTTCTTTCACTTAACATATTTTTTTCTGATATTAACATCGTGTAGTATTAACATACATTTGTTCAATTTCAAAGAAAAACATCTTATATATGCAATTTTACCCATATTCATAATTCACATGCAGTTTTGTTATGCTATGCAGTTCCATGTTACCTGTTTTAGCTTTCCTTTTAGTAGTATACATGACCCCTTGAACTTTCCTTTTAAATCCTTTTTCATACCTTCATAATAGTACTGCTAGTTACAGTCATTATGTTGGCCTTTCACCTTTTCTATTCATTTCCAAAGATTAACACATATCCTTTTTTCCAATTCTCCATAAGTTAACCCTTAACTTTCCATTCTCTAACCTCATTCTATTTTCTGGTGACTCCATGAGTTTACATAATATATTTAGTTCATAGTAGTACAGTCATATCCCAGTTGCAGCTGCCATTTTTAACTCACAATTTTACTGTTCCCATTCTTTTCTTTTGTCCCTCTCCCTTCTGGGCAGTGTCCAGCCTTCCCTCCCCTGGTGTCCTATACCCTTGAAGAATTTTTTCCAGGCCCTTTCTGCCTTTTCTCTAGCTATTTTTCTGGGAGAGAAGAGAGTCCCGTGCCTTTGGAGTCTACCATCTTTCCAGAAGTCCTGGACTTTTTGTTACAAATGATAAAAGAACATCCTCAAAATATTCTTGCTAACTATAGTCCATATCCTACATTTGGTATAGTTTTCCCCATAAACCACCCTATTATTAACACCATGTATTAGTATTGTATGTTTGTTGTATTTCATGAGAGAATGTTTTCATATTTTTACTGTAGTATACAGTCCCGTGCCTTGCCCAGTCCATCCAAAGTGTGCACTTAGTGCTCTCAGATTCCTCACAGAGTTGTGCTGTCATCACCTCAACCAATTTTAGAATATTTTCATTACTCCAAAAGGAAAAATCCCATACAGCCTTATATCCCCTATTGTTGACCCTTAGAATTGATAAAGTATTTTCTTTGCCATTGCTGCAAAAATATTATGATATTACTGCTAACTATAGTCCTTAAGTTACATTGGTTGTACTTTCCCCATGTATCACCATCTTCTTATAACAGAAGAACTTTCTTGTATTTGTACAATTAATCACAATCCTTATCTACCACTGAAATAACTATATTATACAGTCCCTAGATTATCCCCTAGCTTCCTTTCAATTGACATGTAAGTCCCTAGATTACCCCTTTCAGCCACAATCACATTTATAAATCAGCAGTGTTAGTTATACTCACAATAATGTGTTACCATCAATTCTATCCATTTTCACACATTTAAAATCATCCTTATTAAAAATTCTACGCACATTAAGCATCAGCTCCCCCTTCTCAACTCATGTTCTAGCTATACTCTAGAGTTTACCTCCATGAGTTTATTCATCGTATCTAGTTCATATTAGACCATAAAATATTTGTCCTTTAGTGTCTGGTTTATCATACTGAACATGTCCTGAAGGTTCATCTATGTTGTCATATGTATCCCGACTTCATTTCTTCTTACAGCTGAATAGTATTCCATTCTATGTATACACCACATTTTGTTTATCCTTTCATCGGTTGATGGACACTTGGGTTGTTTCCATCTTTTAGCAACTGTAAATAATACTGTGATGAACATCGATGTGCAAATGTCTGTTTGTGTCCTTGCTTTCAGTTCTCCTGAATATATTCCTAGTAGCGGGATTGCCAAATCATATGGCAGATCTCTATTTAGCTTCCTAAGGAACTGCTAATCTGTCTTCCACAGAGACTGCACTATTCTACATTCCTATCAACAGTGAAGGAGTATTCCTATTTCTCCACATCATCTCCAATGCTTGTATTTTCTGTTTTTTAATGATGGCCATTCTGTTAGGTGTGAAATGATACCTCATTGTAGTTCTGATCTGCATTTTCCTAATAGCTTGGGATATTTAACATCTTTTCATATGTTTTTTTTTTTTTTTTTTTTTCATTTGTATTTCTTCTTTGGACAAATGTTTATTCTAGCCTTTTGCCCATTTTTTAAAATTGGGTTGCTTGTCTTTTTATCATTGAGTTGTATGAAATCTTTATATAACATTGATATCAAATCCTTATTGGATATGTGGTTTCCAAACATTTTCCCCCATTGAGTAGGCTGTCTTTTCACTTTATGACAAAGTCATTTGAAGCACTGAAGTATTTAATTTGGAGGAGGTCCCATTTATCCATATTTTCTTTTGTTGCTTTGGGTGTAAGATTTAAGAAACCACCACCTACCACAAGATCTTGAAGGTGTTTCCCTACATTTTCTTCTAGGAGCTTTATGGTCGTAGCTTTTATGTTTAGGTCCATGATCCATTTTGAGTTAGTTTTTGTATAAGATCTGAGATAGGCTGTTTCTTTCTTTTAGTTATGGATATCCAGTTCTCCCAGCACCATTTGTTGAATAGAAAGTTCTGATCCAGATGGGTGGATTTGACAGCCTTGTCAAAAATCACTTGACCATAGATGTGAGGGTCTATTTCTGAACTCTCAATTCAATTCCATTTGTCAATATATTTATCTTTATACCAGTGCCATGCTGTTTTTTTTTTGTTTTTTTTTTTAAACTGTAGCTAAGTAATATGCTTTAAAGTCAGGGAGTAAGTATCCTCCAACTTCATTCTTCTTTTTAAACATACATTTTGGCTATTTAAGGCCTCTTACCCTTCCAAATAAATTTGATAATTGGCTTTTCCTTTTCTGCAAGAAAGGATGTTGGAATTTTTAATGGATAAATGGTGGCTTTTAGATGAAGCTGGTACTTGCTTTTAGCTTAAGTCATTGACCAGTCGAGGGGGGGTGGGTAGGGAAAACATCTTTTTAAAAAGGATTTGTATCATGTTAAAATAAGAATATTTTCTAGTCTCTTTAATGGAATTTTATAACATTTATTGAGAAATATTATTTCTCTTGAGCAGAAAGTAGAGTATCTGAATTGTTGCCTAATATGGGTTTCTCCTAGACTTTTAAAATAATTTCTCCTTTTAATAGATAAAAGGGCAAATTTAGATAGTGTATGTGTTTTTACATTTTTAAAGTAATATTATTTTGGTAATTCTAGAGCAAATATAAGTGTGAAACCAAGGGGATTTTTAAGTTATAGAATACAATAGATACTGACAATTTATCTTGTTATTTCTCAAGTTGGTCCTTTGACTTTAAAGGCCAAGACTCTCATTTATTGGTTTCTTTATAGCAGTAAGTTGTCTTTTCTGTCTCCTTCACCAAACTGTAATGATAATGTCAGAAATGTCTTTCCAGCTGAACTTTTGTATTTTGTCAGATTTTTTGTGACTTAGATGAAGTTTTAATTAAAAATAGACTTTAAATTTATATGTAGGTGGCAACTGAATGAGTTATTATGACAATTCGTATTATGAGGTTGAACCAAGTGCAAAGTAGCTTAATAAGATTTGAGAAACAACTATATCAGTATTAATGATTACTCTCCTTTAACCTGGGGTGGGGGTGGGTAGGATTACAGAGACATGTCTTCCTCTCAGAGGTCAAAAAGCTAACTGGGAGAATCAGGACAGTCTGTACCTTTGAACTCATTGCTACTAAAAACTCATCCTCCCAAGGAATGCCTTTCTTCCCCATTAGTAGTTATGGGCAAAAGGTATTGGGGAAATTGAGTCATTTCTATATGGTTTTCTCTCCAGTTCTCCTCAACAAGTCTTTAGAAGAAGTGGCAAATGAATGCTACATACCATTATCCAATTCTTCTACCTCCTGCTTCTGAATTTTCCTTCCCTTATTGAATTTTCTATTTTCTCAATAGAATTTTAGGAAAGTGAATCTGTTTATAAACCAAGTGATTTCAATATCTCAATATTAATTTTCCACTGGATATTAAGCTTAGATATTGGGCAGAAAAGGAAACAGCGTTTTAATTGGCCTATAATTTTAGAAAATGTTTCCATTTACAGACTACTGGCAACTAAAAATGAGAAGAAAATGAATAAAAAAGAGTAAAGTTGACCACTCTTTTTTTATGGGGAGATGGCTAATGTAATGAGTTTGTTTTTACATTTCTACGAGGAGCTGTGAGTGGATGAAATGGAAAGCTTTTATTCTTCTAATATCGTGTTGGTCCTTTAGAAATGAAAATATGCAAAATCAGAGTTGGAGTGCCACAGGTTTCACATGGATTTCTGTTTATTTTTTCCAAATCCCAGGAAGGGCTCTTGATTCTTCCTGGAAAAATATAATTCTCACTCTCTCTAGCCAATCCTGTATATGTTGTATATGCTGTACTCTGTAACCTGATTTTTTTTTCACTTTAACAAATCACTGTGAACATTTTCCCATGCCATTAACTATTTTTCTATAGCATAATGTTTAATGACTGCATGATATTTTGTTGTAAAGCTATCATGTAAAGTATTCAACGATTTCCCTATTGTTCAATATTTCCTTATAAATTTTTGATATTCTACCATGATGAAAAAAGAATCACTTTTTTTCTTTTTAAAGTACTACTATATAATTATTCTTTACAATGACATAAAAGAAAATGTTTTTGTTTTTCCCTGATTTTGATTACTATATGCTTGAAAGAAATAGTTCCAATAGTCCGCATTAAGTGGCCAAGTTAGTAAACTTCTGAAAATAGCTTTGTTGATATCTCTAGTAGAACTGAATGGAGCACTCATACTTTGTCTTTTTTTTTTTAAAGATTTATTTATTTAATTCTCCCTCGCTCGCTGTCTGCTCTCTTTGTCTGTTCATTATGGGCTCTCTGTGTCTGCTTGTCTTCTTTTAGGAGGCACCAGGAACCAAACCCGGGACCTCTCATGTGGGAGGAGGTACCCAATTGCTTGAGCCACATCTGCTCCCTGCTTGTTGTGTCTCTCATAGCATATCCTCATTGTGTCATCTCATTGCATCAGCTCACTGTCTTGCTTGTCTTCTTTAGGAGGCACCAGGAACCGAGCCTGAGACCTCCCATGTGGGAGATGGGCACCCAACTGCTTGAGCCACATCTGCTCCCCACATACTTAGTCTTGATTTATTTATTTTACTTGTAACTTTGGTTATGTGCTATACCATCAGCATTAACAATATCACTTAGAGCAAGTTTCTTTGCTTCCTCCCTTTCTCTGTACGGAGAGCTCTGTCAGGGTAGGGTCTCAGCTCCCTTCAATGCTTTATATGCAATAGATGCTTAGTAAGTACTTTTTAAAAAATCTTATTTTGAAACACTTACAAACTTACAGAACAGTTGCAAAAGTAATACAAATCCTATAGAGAGAACTCCAACATATCCCTATCCTGCTCGATACCCAAATCCACCAATTTTAACATTTTGCCACATTTGCCATATAATTCTATCTGTCGTATATCTATCCTTCTGTTTATCTGGCTATTTATCAGTCTATTTTCTGAACACTTGAGTGCACTCATGCTCCTTGAATACTTAATGCTGCCATGTACATTTCCTAAGAACAAGTGTATTCAGTTACATATACACCAAAATGTATTTATCAAGTTCAAAAAATTTAATATAAATATAAAACTTACAATATTCCATTTTTTTGTATGGCTCAATAATTTCCTTTTGAGCCTTCTCTCCTCCCTTGTGAGATCTATCCAAGATCATGTATTGCCTTTAATTGTCACTGTCTTTAGTTGTCTTCCCTCCCTCCCTTCCTATTGTAGGTACATATATACAACATAAACTTTCCTATCTCATCCACTCCCAAGCATACCATTCAGTGGGATTAAACACATTCACAATATTGTGGTACCCTCACAACCTTCCACTACCTAAAACTTTCCCTGCCCCTGGTAAACTGTCTTTGTGAGTTTGCATATTCTCCGATATTTTCTTTGTGGTTACTATGGGGCATCATAAATCTATAAAAATCTTGTTTGTCTTAATACCTACTTACCGTCAGTATACACAAACTATGTTCCTACTACCCCTGTATCCTCCCACCTTTATATAGTTCTTGTCACAAATTACATGCTCTTACATTGAGTCCAGAGCTGTTATTCTCATTACATTTTATGCATTTGCCTTTTAGATCCTGTAGGAAGTAAAAAGTAGAGTTATATACCAAAAATACAATAGTACTGGCATTTATATTTGCCCTCGTCTTTACCCTTACCAGAGATCTTTATTTATTCATGCAGCTTCAATATATTGTCTTTTGTCCTTTTCTTTCAACCTGCACATCTCCTAGCATCTCCTGTACGGCGGGTCTAGTGGTGACAAACTACCTCAGCTTTTGTTTTTCTGGGAATGTCTTAATCTCTCCCTAATTTTTCAAAGTTGGTTTTTCTGGACGCAGAATTCTTGTTTGGCAATTTTTTGCTTTCACACTCGAAATATGCCATCCTGCTGCCTTCTTTCCTCCATAGTTTCTGATGAGAAATTGGCACTAATCTTGAGACTCTCTTGTATGTGACACATTGCTTCTCTTTTGTGGCATTCAGAATTCTCTATTTCTGGCATTCGATGGTTTGATTGTAATATGCTACTGTGTGGGTATATTTGGGTTTATCCTGTTTAGAGTTCTTTGAACAACTTGGATGTGTATATTCATATGTTTTATTATATTGGGAAAGTTTTCAGACATTACTTCTTTGAATATTCTTTGCCCTTTTCTTCACTTTTCCTTCTTGTACTCCCACAATGCATATATTGGTATGCTTGATGGGGTCCCACGGGTTCCTCAGGCTCTGTTCACTTTTCTTTATTCTTTCTTCTGTTCCTCAGACTGGATGATTTCAGTTGTCTTATCTTCAAATTCACTGATTCTTTCTTCTGCCATTTCTAATCTGCTCTTGAACCCCTCTAGGGAGTTTTTAATTTCTGTTACTGTTGTCTTCAGTTCTGTTTGATTTCTTTTCATAATATCCATCTCTTTAATGATATTCTTTTTGTGTTCATCTTTTTTTCTGATTTCCTTTAGCTATCTCTTTGTGCATATTTAGGACCATTTTTTAAAAGTCTTTGTCAGGCATGTCCTGTAATCTTTTGTTGAAATCTCAATATTTTGTTATTTTAATGTGTTATCACTGGAATTTAGACTCTGGGATGACTGTCCCTTAACTGCGTATTCAGCTAGTGTTATACCAAATCTTCCCTTGAACTCTAGGAGCTAACAAAAAAATGAAAAACAAAATAACACCTTTCTCAGTGTTTACAGATTGACTTGAATGACCACTCTCCTTTAGGGCTTATCCATGCAATGATATAGAGGATAGCTCTAATCTAAAGCATAGGGGCTGCCCCAATCCTTTCTGTCTATACTTCTTATCTTGGGAATGTGCATGTGGTCCTGGGAATTCTCCACATGGCTTTTCATCCCTAGGAAACAGTTTCCTTATGGTCCTGGGCACTGCTGTTGTATGTCCTACAGCCAGCAGTCCCTTGCCTCAGGCAGCCACTTGACTGTTCTTCCTCAGAGTTCTGTAGGAGAGCTCAATGAGCTTCTTTCTATATGCAGGGCCAGTTCTGGGACAGGAAATCCCTCAGGTCACCACCAGACAGATTGGCCAGGCATACATGCTCCCAATATATGCACAAGGGTTATTCTGCTTCCTCCAGAACCGGTACCAGGGACCTGCACTATGAGCATGGGCCTCATCAATCCTGATGAGGAGTGAGCGAAAAACCAGTCAGGGTGCCATGAGATCCTACTGCTTTTCAGAAGCCTTTTTCTTGATTCTATCTTAGGCCTTTTACTGAAGTATTTTGACTGTTTTCTGGAGCTTTGAGAAGAAAAATGTTTCTACCCTTTCTTGCTAGTTGTTCAGAGCCTCTGTGGAGGGTATGGAGCCCTGAAATGTCTCACTCTCACCTTGTTTGGGGTAGGACTACTTTTTTCTGATTATTTTCTTTTTTAAATGATTAAGGAAAGGAAATAAGTAGGGGAGGAAGAGAGGAAGGAAGATTATTTTTGGCAGTCCTCTCAATCTCAAGACATTTGACAATAATATTTCAAAATATTGAACGTTGCTAGAGCAACATTTTCCTCAAATGTTATTTATAATTTTAATTAACGCTCATGAAAAATTCCTGTTTTAAATATTTGTAACTTATAGTTGAGACATATTTTTGAATTGTATATTTTATATGTTTTTGTTAAAGATTTTATTGAAAATAACTCTTTTGTATTACTGTTGTGATCTAGGGAGGAGTTTTTAATATTGTAATCTTATCTGGAGATGCTTATCTATTAAGTTCATAAGTGGTATACTATTACTCCATTAAGAAGTATTACTTTGTAAACTAATACTTCTAGATTAATTATTTTAAACATAAGCATGTAAACTTGAAATTTACTCCTTGGATAACTAAGTCCGGACAAGCCTCACTAACACAGCAGAGATTGCCTTTGGTGACCCCCCCATTCTGTTACTCAGTGTGACTCTCCCAATCTCCATGCCTGTGCTGCTGCTTTGTACATAGCTTCCGTATGTGGGTTCTTCCCAACTCATTAGTGTTCAGAGAGGTGGTTAGAGAAATCAGAAGGGCAACTCACCAGCCACTGCTGAACACCCTTTTGAAATTGGGGGAGGGGACCAAGGGTTAAGGGGAGTCTCCACATCTGTCCATAGCACACCTTTCCATGACTGAGAGCATATTTTTACTTGTACCCTAATTAAATCCTTGATGAAGGAATGGGATCCTCAAATTGAATGTATAGAACATTACCTTACCCCTAATATCTATCCCACCCACCCCCACTTTTCCATTGTAATTGTAAATGTCATATTTTAGACGTTATCAGAGTGTTATAACCTTATACAGTGTTTCTCAAACATTTCCACTTTAGAACTCTCAACAGTCAGCAAGGTAGAGGGAGCTGGTTATTGAGTAGAGAGGGGGAGAATGGTGCTGCTTTAGAACACAACCCTAATGATCGTCCATCATACGAGCTTTATGTTCTATTCTGTATTCTTTGTGATCAATGTAGAAAATTGCATTAAAACTTTTTTAAAAGATCATTTATAATTTTTTTAACTCTAGAAATCTTCCAACAAAATTGATTTTCTTTTTTTTTAATTAATTTTTTTTATTTTTAAAAAAACTTTAGATTACATAAATGTTACATAAAAAAATAGGGGATTCCCATATGCCCCACCCCTTCCCCCTCCCATACTTTCCCATACAACAATTTTCATTAGTGTGGTACATTTGTTACAATTAATGAACACATATTGAAGCATTGCTACTAACTGTGGACTATAGTTTACATCATAGTTTATATTTTGTCCCGCACAATTTTGTAGGTTATGAAAAAATGTATAATGGCCTATAGTCGTCATTGCAATGTCATGCAGGACAAATCCAATGTCCCGAAAATGCCCCCATATTACACCTATTCTTCCCTTTCCCTCCCTTCAGAACCTCTGGTGGCCACTGCCTTTATATCAATGATAAAAGTTCTTCCATTACTAGAATAATAATAAGTCTACTTTAGTCCATTGTTCATTCTCTAATCTTGAGGATTTTGGGACCGTGATGCCCACTCTGTTTCTAATTGAGACGGGGCTCAGGTCCCATGGGGCAGATGGATGGGACTATCTTGCTTGCAGTTGCAGACACTCTCTGTTCCTTGGGATGGGCGTTGCCCATCATCATCTCCTTGTTAGTTACTCTGGGTGAGTTCAATGAACTGCAGAGTAGGTGTTGCAGCATTGCTGAGATTCATGACTCAGCTGGCACATGAATGGACCAAAGATTTAAGTTTTGGGGACATATATTTAACAATGATAAAACTGATTTTCAAGGAAGACCTTCCATGAGTATCCAAAGGTTCCACATACCCAAGCACACTATCATATATGTAGTTCAATAAATACACATCTGTCTTCCCTAATTAGTCTTCTAAAAAACGTTGAACATTGCTAGAACAGTTGTCTTGAAGGTCACATTTTATCCATTTTCCTCTTCATGTAGAAGAAAACTCTAAACTCCTTAGCCTGCCTGAAAATGCCTTCTATAATCTGCCTTGGGCCTGCCTTCCTATTCATGGAATCCATTGCCCTTCTCTTGTATGATATGGTGTAGCAATCTCAGAACTATTCTTTGAAGAAACATTTTCTTTGTTTATGATGGTACTTCCATCTGGAATGCTCATTTCTCTATCTTTGCTTGTGAATTTTTTACTTTTTTTTAAAGATTTATTTATTTATTTATATCCCCTCCCCCCACCCCCATTGTTTTGTGCTCACTGTCTGCTCTCTGTTCTTTCTGTGTCTGCTTGTCTTCTCTTTAGGTGGCACCAGGAACCAATCCTGGGACCTTCCGGAATGGAGAGAGGCCGCTTAATCTCTTGCGCCACCTCAGCTCTCTGATTTGCTGCATCTCTCATTGTCTCTCTTCTGTGTTTCTTTTTGTTATGTCATCTTGCTGCACCGGCTCTCTGTTTGGGCCAGCATTACGTGAGGGCCAGCACTCTGAGTGGGCCAGCATTACGTGAGGGCCAGCACTCTGAGTGGGCCAGCATTCCTGTGCGGGCCAGCACTCCTGCGTGGGCTAGCACTCTCCGCGGGACAGCACTCTGCTTGGGCCAGCTTGCTTTTCACTAGGAGGCCCGGGGAATCGAACCCTGGACCTCTTATATGGTAGACGGGAGCCCAATCACTTGAGCCACATCTGCTTCGCTGCTTGTGAACTTTTTATTTGTCCCTCAGGTCTAATTACATCGAAGGACCTTTGATCCTTTCCCATGTTTTTCAACCTGAGAATAATTTTTTTGTGCTTTTACCCCAGAGCAGAATTTTCTTTGTAAATCTCTTCTAGTTTTTTGTACATACCTCATCCTTTCCTTAAGTTCTTTAAAAATCAGTGTTTTTTTTTTTTTCTCTTCTGCCAGATTATTAGCTACTTCAGAATGATTTTTTACAGTTTTCTAAACCCAGCATTGCCTGCCATGAACTGATATAGTATGTGCCCCATAAATATCTACCAAATTAAACTAAAGTATAATCTTATAGACATATCACTAATCTAGGGACTTTGGATTCTAGTCCCAATGTTGCCATTTACACCTTGAATTGCATGCTGAAATTTAATTTTTCTATGTCTTAATTATTTTTTTTTTACCCACAGAGTGTGTGTAATGGTATTTCATTCTGCATTATAAAATTGTTGTTAGTTATCAAAGAAACTCCTTGGGAGCAAAACAGTCAAACTGGTGTAAACATAACAGGGTTTTGCTTCTGAAATATGAAAGTTTTGGACACAATTAAGAGATATTTTTGTTTAGGCATCAAATAATCTAGACCTACAGGGCCAAAATACCATTATCTGTGTATATATATCTATGCCTATAATCTTTCGTGTTTATAACCTTATTTGATAAAGTGATACTAGGCTATGCCAACTTGTTTCCTAAATGTTTAAAAGATTGAAATTGTTATAGAAAAACATTGCTATAGTGTAGTGGTTGGAAGTCTGAGCTCTTGAGCTAGAATGGCTGGATTCATATCACTTTTTAGTCTTGTGTGAATTTGGGGAAGTTATTTTAGTAATTTGGTTTCCTCATGTATAACTGAAGATAATTATAGCTCCTACTTCATGTGTCACTGTTACAAAGAAATTAGTTTATACTGGTACGTAGTAAGTGCTCAATAAATGTTAGCTATTTTTATTATTATAACCTTTTCATGAAGAAATCATAATCAGGCATAACTGAAGGTTAAACTTAGTGTCTAAGAGCTTAATATCAGGTAAATCTTGGGTTTTCTCACTCTTCCTGTTACTATGTATATAATTTTGTGAGAGAATTACCTAATTATTTCCAAGCCTTATTTAGTCGTTTGATGTCAGAATCACATAATGAAGAATCACATAATGTAAAATCCTTAGCATATTGCTTGGTGCATGGTAATATTGAATAAATATTAGCTATTGGTTATACACATGATGTTCTGCCTTTGTTGTCTTCACACAGGGCTGCTTCAATTCTATTTGGCATTTCTTTTTAGCATTAAGGTAGAAAGTTTTAAGTAGAAAAGAAATTCTGTCATAGAGACAAAAAAATCATAAAGTTAAGGACACATAGGTCAGAGTATAAATTTAAATAAAATAAGGCCCTTTCAGCCTTCTCCTGAATTCTTTTGGGCTCTCAGGTTGCATACTCCACTAGCCTCTCCTGAGAGCTCAGAAGCAGCCCTTTAAACTGCTTTGCAGTTGGGTCTGGAGGCAATCCTGGAGAAATGAGAGGCTGGAAAAAATCTGCATACCTAGATCAGTGTTCTCCAAAATGAGTAGTATACTATAATCCAGTTGGTGAGAGAAAATATTAAGACCTCTATTTATATTTATGTTATATACAAATATTTAATGTATAGATTGATAGTAGTACATATAGATAGTCTATTAAGTATAAACATATTGAAATGGGGACTCAGATTTTTTTTTATGCTATAGACCGCTGTTCAGCAAAATGGCTTTATGAAGTAGTATAAACAAAATTTAAATATTTCCTGGTGATTTAATCTGAATATTACTCAGTTCTCTAAATTTATCTGATCTTTGCTTTCCTATAATTTGCCATATGTAATAGGGGAAATAGGAGCTTTCCTCTGAGTCCTCTTCCATAGTAGGTTTTTTTAAAGGTGCCTCTTCTGATTGTGGCAAGGTGGGGGGTGTAGAACCATTAGAATTGCTTTACAGAAATTGAGGAAAAGGATTATAGAGCTGATTTATTTGTGTCTTTGTTTTTCTTAAATTGCATCTTTTGGATTAAGATAAAGCAATTTAATTCAGACAAAGTCAGTAGAGATTTCATTAAATTCACTTTTTAAAATTGAGCTTTAACATAGTGACTTATGTTAGACAGACCAGGATTTGAATCGTCATTCTAAATCTTGCTAGCAATGATGTTTTTTTTGCATGTAAAAGGTGAGGATAATAACAGTAACCTCCTCTTAGATTTATTGTGTTAAGTCCCTGCATAGTGCATGGCCCATTGTAAACAAGCTTTCAGTGAATGTTTGCAATTATTATTGTTATGGTGGTGGAGGTGAGGAAGAGTGCTTTTATACTGCAGAGCTTGACCTACTTTAAAAGAATGTACGTGGAGGTTAAGTCTAAGCTTTTTTAGAGATGGGGAATTTCTCTGCAAAGTTTGGCTATACAGTCATACGATTAGTATTTAAACTGATCCTATATGCTTCTATTTATTACATACTATTTGTATTTGAAAAGGATCATATTCTGTCTGTTAGCAAGATTAAGTTTAATCTCACATTGAAACTATTTACCTTATCAAAGGTCATCTTAAAATACAGTTTAGATTTTCAACATTAGATTAGATGTTCTAATTTCTCATACTTTCTGTTTTAGTTCCTCTCATGAGCCTAAATTGTAAAAGTAGGTCCTAAAACACCAAATTGTTAGGAGCTTAATACCTGTTCAATTCATCAGTGCTTCTCGGTAGCTTGACAAGAGTGTTGGTCTCTGTGCATGGGAGGCTGGCGTTCAGACGCAACTCTGTAGATCACTTCCCAGGGTGATGTCACACCTGTTCACTTTAGAACCTGTATGAATAATTTCTCAGGGTCAAGGTAATTACGAGAAAGCATGATCTTCAGAATGAAGCCAAATAATCCAAGATTCTGTTTCCAAACTCTTTGCTATATAACCTTAATTAAATATTTGCATTATTAATTTATTCATTTGTAAAATGATAGTTTTTATTGTTAGTGATTTATAGTCCTTACTTTAACAGTCCTGTCTACCATGATTTATAAGACTATGAATAGAAATGAAGAAATTCTGAACTTGTTTGTATATGAATATGTCATTTTATATACTTAGTAAATAGATAAATATAATAATAACCTGATTTTCTCATGCCATTTCACAAAATGAAACTGTATTCTCCAAGTTATTCAGAAGACTAAAATCTCTACTTTTCTTCTGTTTCTGAGATGTACTGTATTTATCCTCACATTAATTTGTAGAGGCCTTCTGTATACTACCTGCCTTTCAATATTTCAGTACTTGGCTAGATTCCCCTCATTCTATTTAACTAATTCATCTTGTTTGGAAAGCTTAACTACTACTGAAGCTACAGATTCTGTCTCCTTACCACTTCTTTCTGACCTTTTTTATTTCACATTCATTAACTACTTGCTGTTATTTTAATTAGATGTGTTTAACGCTGAAAGTATACTTGAATCTCTAGCTTGTATTTTACAAACTTAGAAGTGCCAAAAAAAGGTTTAAAAATAATTTGAAACTACAACATTGATCTAGACTTGAAAAAGAAACTCTCTCAACTATAAACATTTCTTACTACTGTGCTTATCCAATGATGATTGAAAAATGCAATGACTAGTGCTTGAAATAGTGTAGGCAGATTTTGTACAGCATATTTAAGTCATTTTTGTCAATACTTGAACTCCTGGCCTTGAGTTCCCTGTGAACAGGTAAATGGAACACTGAAAACTATATTATTGCCCTCAAAACCATCTGTTAGGTTATGTCCTAATCTAGGATGGTGGTAAAACCAAAGGCAGTTTTTGCCAATATCTCTTGGTATCTTGTAACCCACTCTTCTTAAACATATACTTTTAAAAAATTCAGTATATCAGTAGTTCTCAAGAAGAGATAGAAGATGAGGGCTTATTTCCCTAAGGTGGTATATCACATTTTCAGTATACCTGTTTTCTTTCCCCCCCCCCCATTTGTTTGCTTCTTGCTTGTTTTTTGTTTTTAGGAGGCAACAGAATGAACCTGGGCCCTCCCATGTGGGAAGCAGGTATTCAACCGCTTGAGTCATATCCGCTCCATCCTATTTTCTTCATAATGAAAATTATAGAAAATTTTCTTGACTTGTAGAGGATGGGTAGTATAGTGGTTGTTGTAGATACTCAAAATGTAGAGTAGGAAAGCATTATAGGAGCAGACCAGATTTTAAACACTGAGATGTACTTTGGTATACAATCCTATATAGGTATTCAAATATAGAATCCTGATAAAGAGAAAAGGCATTGAGTCTGTACAAAGTTGGTCACCATTCTAGGCCAAAGTTTAGAAGTTTGTAAGATTAAGTGAAAGTCTTAGACTTTTAGTAATATCTCTTAAGATCTCAAAAAATGAAACAGGCTAAAAAGTTAAACTATTGAAAAGTAAAGCCAACATGTTCCTGAATCCCTATGCAAGAATAATTCTAGAAGCTTAGTTTTTCCCCTATAAATCGTGTAGAGGAGCTTCGTTTAGCCATTAAATAGGAGTTGAGCACTCTTCTAGTTTGAAACCCCTGAGATTAAAAGTAGCCTGAGGCCTAGCTCTGTTAAAGTGTATAATCCCTTCCTCCATCCTTCCTTAGGCTAAGGAAATTTCTTTTAAACCGAGGGCTTTCATTTTTATTATTTTTCTTAGATTGATTACTTTTATGTTTAAACTGATCTCTTTCTTTTTATGTTTAATCCTCCAGTCTACCCTCCACACATTTTTAAAACATTCTTCTACTTATGTCCGTATTTCAAAAACTGTCCATGGTTTTTATTGTCTGAAGTCCAAAGTCTTTCAAGACACACACATTCCCACACCGCCGTGGTTGTAAGATATTCTGAATTTAATGATTTTGTCCTGTATTCTGAATTGTCTTTGTCGAGATTCACTAAATGTCAATAAATAAATTTTTTTTAAATTTTCAATAAATTACAAAAAAATACGCAGTTAGAGCTATTTTTCCACCACAATAATTGGCATTTAAATCACTTCAGTGACACTAACTGAAAATCATACCTCCATAAATAGAGATCTAGACAGCCCCTTTTGGTCTCTCCTGTAGATTTTTCTGAGGGAAAACCAAAAGAGGAACTGAGAATTAGAAGTACCTAATTTTTATATTCAAGAAAGGAAAAGAAAAACAAAAGCAGACATACACACACACAAAACAACAACAAAAAAGGGAAAAGATTGTTTTTTTGCCCAAAGTCTCAAGTTAGGAATAAGTAACCACTATTGATTAAAAATAACTTTGGATCTGTACATATGCTATAAAAATCTGCCAGTCAGCTACAGCCTCACTCCATTGGCCACGAATGTGACTATTATAGAGACTATGTTAAAATGTAGTTAGACATCCCTTTTTCCCCAGCAACTGATAGAACCACAAGATAGAAAATCAGCAAGGATGTAGAAGATCTGAATAACACAATGAACCAATAGAATATAATTTGCATATATCGAGCACTCTACCTAAAGAGAGCAGAATTTATATATTTTTTCAAGTGTCCATTAGAACATTAACCAGGATAGATTATATCCTGGGCCATTAAACACACCTCAACCAATTTAAAAGAATTGAAATCATACTGAGTTTGTTCTCTGACCAGAATAAATTCAAAGTAGCTAAATAGCAAAATGAAAAGAAAAAAGTGATCCATGTGTCAAAGAGGAAGTCTCAAAGGAAAAAAAAAAAATCTATCTATCTATCTATCTCTATATATAAACTGAATAAAAATGAAAACACAGCATATCAAAATATGTGACAGGCAGCTAAAGCAGTGCTGACAGGAAAATTGATAGCATTAAATGCTTACATTAGAATTAAGGAAAGTTTTCAAATCAATAACCTAAGTTCTTCCTTCAAGGAATCTAAATTCCTATCTCAAAAAACTAAAAAAAGAAGAGCAAAATAAACCTAAAGCAAGCAGAAGGAAGGGCATCATAAAGATAAGAGAGAAATCAATGAAATTGAAAACAAGAAAATAATAGAGAAAATCAATGAAACAAAAAGCTGGTTCTTTGAAAAGAAATCAAAATTGGTAAGCCTCTGGTAAGAGAGAAAAAAAAAAGAGTGAAAGAAGACATACACTACTAATATCAGGAATGAAAGAGTGGGTTTAACTATAGATTCTGTAGCCATTAAGAAGATAATAAGGGAATACTTTGAACAACTTCATGCTAATACATTTGATAACTTAGCAAAAATTAATTCCTTGAAAATTATAAACTACCAAAACTTAACCAAGAATCAAAAGCCCTTTAACCATTAAAAAAAAAATGAATGTGTAATTAAAAAGCTCCTGAAAAAGAAATCTTCAGGCCCAGATTTTGCTATAGAATTCTTCCCAAAATTTAAAGAAGAATTAACACCAATTTTACAATCTCTTCCAGAAAGAAAAGGAGAGAACATTGACTCATTTTATGAAGCTAGTATTACTCTTATACCCAAAACAGTCCAAGACAATACAGTAAAGAGAACCTTAGATTAATATTTCTCAAGAACTTAGATACAGGAATCCTCAGTTAGAATCATAGAACTAGAAGGAATTACAATCAATGTTCCTTCCTTAGAGATAAATAATCAAAGACTATATTTTAGTGACAGTCTAAATTCAGTGTTCTTTGATTTACTACTTCTACTTTAGTCTCCAAAAGGAAATGATATAGAGGCAAATTCAGCAGATTTTTGTAGTTTCATTTTGGTCTCTTCATTTGTATCTTGGATGTTTTTCAAATATAAGAGAATTACTTTTGCAAATTGGACCAAATTCTTGGTAAAATTTTTAAAAATTGGGCTTTCTCTTATTTGTCTTTTTTGACAAAGGATATGTACCTTCCTTAAATTTTCTGTTTCAGAGTGTTGATCCTAAATAAATTGAAGTTTGCTTCCCTTTAAGGAGGTATCTAAAAATACTTCTTGCAGTGTATTTATCATTAAGTTGAAGTTTCCTCTTTATGACCTGGTGACTGTAAAACTGAAATCAATTTGAGTTAAAGAAATCTACCATGTCCCCATGACATTTACAAACAAGATCTATGGAATTTTTCAAAAAATGAGTACTTTTACTTCTAAGTAAAATATGTCATAATATGTATCATAGGGGGAAGTGTTTGTTTTGATTTATGCCCTATAATTCCATGTCATGTTCCCTTCTTTAAAAAGACATCTTGTGTCTGTTTGAAATAATTTCTCCCAGTTTCAGGAGAAGTACATTCCTAGAAGTTTAAAATTAACACATTTCCCTAAATGAAGATGTTTCTCTGCAAAAATAAAATGTTTGCCAAGGGAATCACATATCTTACCATAGATCACATTTGCTTTAAAGGAAGAAAATAAAAGTACTCTTTAAATTTAATTAGTAATGGAAGTTATGTTGCTTTTTGGTGCATAATAACTCTTGATGTAAATGGTCATAGTTGCATAACCTTTTTTGCATTGTATTTTTCGTTACTCTTAGAGTTTCCAAGGCCAGCATGCAGGAGATTGTTTATTGCTTCTTAATTAGGTTTCCAACAGTTAGAATAAGCAAGAGGGTGCCTGGTTTATGGCATTATAGTATGTTCTGATAGGCTTCACTTTACATGACTAGTGCAAGGGGAGTAAATTGCATCTACATGCCGATCTCTATGCCCCAAAAGGTCAACTTACTGGCTTGTGCAGCAACCTTTGCTACTGCCAATGGCTGATCATGCTATGAATTGCCCATGATTTCCCTAAGTACAGTATGGCAGTTCTGCCCTAGCTCAGGCTTGAAATTCTCCAGTGAATTCTTCAAAGTCATAATGGCAGGTCTAATATTTTGAGTTTGGAAATCACTGCCTTGCAGATGGCTTTGATTGAGGCTGAATGGAACTGTGTCCATCTGCTTGATATAAGCACCACTCTTATTGATTTGATGGCCATGTATATCTCCTGCTCAGGTACCGGTTCTGGTCTGAGCCAGTGATATTCTGTATACTTCAATACAATCCTCTGGGGATTCTTCTCCTTATTCCTATGACCTCCCCTGCACCCCCTTCATTCCACTTCCACCACTTTGGGGAACCATGCCTTCACCATAGCCTTGGTGTAAGACTAGGCACCAGCATCCTACTGAACATTTCCTACCTCTGTCAGATCAGATGCTGTAAATGAATTACATCATCCTATTACCCTCATGGCCAAATATGAGGTAGCTAGTCGAAGCTAGGATCCTAGTACTTCCTTTACGTTTATATCATGCTTAAATGAGCTGGACATGTTGCCTGAGAATTTTAAGCCTCTGGAGGATAAGCTGACTCTCCAGATTCCTGTAGAAGAGTGGAACCATTTTTAAGGGATAGAGTTTCACATCTTCAAGATGTACAATGGAAAAGGAGAATTGTTCTGTCAGGAGGGCTTCTGCTTTCTTGATTGATGAAGATGAGGAAGAGGCCTATTGAAAGCAAATGGACCACAACAATTTGGGGTCAGAGGGATCAGAGAGCAGGCAATCACAGTCCTGCCATCTCAGTCCTTTTCTTCAAAAGAAAAAAAACACTCCAGTTTAATCTTTACATTTGGACTGATCCCAGTTCAAAGAGTTATACCTTTGTCATTTTTCTGTCATTTCCTTATGGAAATCTGGAAAGCATTCTTTTTTCCCTTCAGAGTTTTCCACAAAAATTGGAGGGAGGAATTTTTTTTAAGGTATCAGATCAAGGCAAGAGCAGTTTATCCCTAAGGCTCTTTGAGGCCCTGGTATTTCTAAATTAGAATGTGTTAATTTTCCCACAGTTCAGTTGTATTGCCTGCCATTTGGTACAAAAGGTCCACCCTGGAGCTGCATGCCAGATACCTTGGTGCCTTCTGTAAAGTTCATGATGTTTTATCTGAGCCTTAAAAACTCCTTAAATGCTGATTTATAGTTTTCCTGCCAGAGTATGTTAAAATTTCCATCGAATCAAATATATATATATATAGCTTAATTAGTTTGCTACTTTACTTGATTTAACCTTGCCTCACTTTCAATTTTTGCCAGAAGTTACTCTAGAGATAATGACGATTCTAACTGTGACATCTTGCATTCTGTTGATCTCCACAGTTGATTTGGCTGATCTTTCTAAGCAAAGGAGGACCAATTATTGGTTAAAAGTAGATATAGCTGGACTCCACTCCAGATAAGCTCTCAAGTTACATTTGTAGATGTTACTCTTGAGTATGTTTTTTTAAACCATACTGATCCCCTGTTTTTAATACCAACCCAGCTTCCTGTTCCATACTGGTTTAGAATTAGGAAATAATTAGAGAGAAGAGTGAGTCATTTTATCTTTTTCTTCTGTTAGTCAAGCTGGATGCTGCTGCTTACCCATAATATGCTAATGATACCTTATATTTTTGACTCCTGATGAGAAAAGTAACTGACACCATGGTGTTGGGAGGTAAACTCCGGTGGGTATTGTATGAGGCTATGGTGATGCTGGGGTGAGAAAACAAAATTAAGAGAAGGTACATCTTTCGGTTTTTGGTTCAAGAAGATATTTTCTTTCAGTTTTATTTCTTAATCATTATAAGTCTCAAGTTCTAGACAACTGTGGGTGCGTTTCTCTCAGAGAAAATGATGGAAAGAGTCTGAAGGCAGTAATCTTGCTCTCTGTTGATAGAGAATTGAAGAAATACTCCATCTAGAGATGTCTCACCTAGTCATCCTTTTCAAACTTTGCTTTTGTTCTCTGAAATTTAAAAATCATGTTTCATCCTATGTTGTATACTTTGAAAGCAGTTATTTTATTAAATATATTCTTGAAACAAGCACAGTATTTTCTGTTGCTCATTAATACCATGAACATAAGTTTTAAAACATTTAACTATGTATCTCAAAACAATAAAAATTTCAACTTAAGTGTGTCTCAACCAGACCATAGAGATAGCACATTAACTATATACTTAAAATATTCTCTGAATTGAAATATTATGTTTTAGTTTAGCTGTCTCTAATTTAAAGATGGTAAAAGTCAGCTTACTGGTCCTATTGAGTGAGATAGACAATAAGACTAGAGAACTGCGTAGAAGAAAGAATTCCATTTTAGCCCACTCTATTTCATGTCACTCTGAATTCATTTCATTTTGCTAAATGGTCAATTTCTTTGCTTCTGTGTTTAATGAAGTCATCTTGCTAAAAATTAGAGTTATTGGAGCTAAAAGCATGACTTGGCAACTCTTATAGGTTCTAGATTCAGCTAAATGTCCACATATGCTGAAGAACCTTGACACTGTGAGAATGGAGCTAATATATGTGTCCTCAAAAGTTCCCTTTCATGAAAGTATATTTCAGGATTGGCAGTTGTCATCCCCACTTGGGTTTCAGTAGAGAGAATTCTGTAGGCTTTTGGGGGACTTTTTTTCCCCCCATGTTCCCCAATTCTGCAGACTAGAACTAAAATATATCTCTGTTACCAAGCAAATGGACTTGCTTGCCTGATGCACACAGAAAGAAAAGAAAGAACTTTAGTGCAAGGTCGGCCTGCATGGAGACAGGAGTCCACTTAACCCCCCCACCAGCTCGAATCTGTCTCCCTGAGTCTAAAGGGCTTAGGGTATTTATGGGATTTAAACAAGGGGAGGTGTGCAGGTAGTGACATTATTTCAGTTCGCTGATGTCGATTGGTTGTGTTTCGGTATGGTTAATAGGGAGTGTGCAAACATGGGTCAGAGAACCCTTGAAAACTGACAAAAGCCAGCTGGGGTAAGCATAAAGTGGCAGTAAGAGAGAGCTGTAAAAATACAAGACAAGCATCTGGTTACAGCAATGTTATAAATCGTTCATTTAACATAAGATAACAAGTAAAGGGATGGAAATAAGCTAACCCACAAAGGTACTTAAATATTATATTCACAGTAGTCTCATACACTCAGTTCCATTTTCAGTCATATCAAAGTTATTCAGCTGATGGGTGGTCCATTCTACAAGTTAAGTATTGAATTTAAGAACTATGAGTGTAAGTATAGTGAGATTGAGAGGTGACTGTAAATGAGGAAGCAGAGATTATGGGGTGTGGAGGGGTAGAAACTAAACTCTAAGTTAATGTGTTAGTTGTGACTCCTTCCCAGGACATTTTTTGAACATTAATTTAAGATTTGTAGATTTATGTTCTCCCCTTTCTGCCTTCCAGGATTAAATCTTAAGGCAATTCAACAAGGCCTAAAATACGGAATTCAGTAATTTTAGCTTCATATTTTGAAAATGTAATTTTAAAGTCACCCTTTTAAGTTTAGCTAGTATAAATATGTTTTAAAATTGTATGAGATAACGGGGTGGGGGATGAACATGGTTATAAAACATTAAGACCTAGGTTAGCTCTGATATATAATTGGCTGTGTGAACCCATCCATGTACATTATTTAACTTCTGAACTTAAGTTTTCTTCTTTAGACTATGAGATAAACATACTTTCTCTTCCTTATAGGTTTATATCGGGATCAAATGAGGAAGCTCTTTTAGGAGGGATAGGTAGAAAAGACCCTTTAAGTAAATAGTAATTCATTAAACCAAGGTTTCTCAACCTCAGCACTATTAGCATTTTGGGCTGGATAATTTGCTGTGGGAAGCATTGAAGGATGTTTAGCAGCATCTCTGACCTCTAACCACTAGAAGCCAATAGCAATCTCCCCCCCCCTCCCCCAGTTGTGACAACCAAACATGTCTCCGGACATGTCATGGGGGATAAAATTGTCCCTGGTTGAGTGCCATTGCTTTAAACCAAATAAGTTGTTTAAAGCAACTTACTTCTAGTAATGCGGTTTGTCTAAATTCACCATATTAGAGCTCTGTTATGTGTATATTATATTCATTTAGAGCAGGGGTCAGCAAACATGGCCCAGTCCTGCTCCTATGGCCCAGTCAAGCTTGAAATTTGTTTTGTAATAAAGTTTAAACCATCTCATTTATATATTGTCTATGGCTGCTCTTGTACTACAGAGGCAGAGAAGAATAGTTGTATGACTCCCATGCCGAAAATATTTACTGTCTGGCCCTTTAAAGAAAAGGTTTGCTAACCCCTGATTTAGAATGTTTTAGAGTATTTTGACAGAATAATCTTTATGATATACTCTGAACCATGGCTATAGTGAATGCTAAAACTTAAAATTAATGTATTTCAATTTGTACAAATATGTAAATTAGTTATAAATTTATAAGTATAAATTAGATTACATTTATAGCAAAAACACTTATTGCATATATCTGTGCTGGCTGTTATATGAACACACAGTTTTGCACATTAATTAAGAGCAAAATCAGACTGCTTTAGTTCATATCCTAGCTCTATTACTCAATGATTTGGGGTAGTCATTAAACCTCTCTGTGCCTCAGTTTCCTCATCAAAAAATGGGGATAATACTAAAACCTGTGAGGATTAAATAAATATATGCAAAGCATGAAGAACAGTGTTTAGCATGTAATAAGTAGTATAATTATTATTCATATAGTCAAAAGATTCTAGAAATCAAGTCATTTGATATTTGGCTTCTGAAATACATTACATAGCAGTGCAGTACAAAGGGGTGAATATGTACTAGTTGTTTTAACAGTTAGGCAAATAGTTTGACTTATTTCTTTTTCTAATACCTCTAATCTTCAGTGCCACAGAACATGTCTGCTCTGTTCTTCTCTGCTCAGTTGTTGGATGAATAAGGAAAAAGTTGTATTGGCTTCTAGACAAGTTCTTTATTTAATTTCAGCTAGAGTTTACTTTTAAGTCACACCAAAAAATGTTGTCACCCCAGGTCTTACCACAACTAGGAAATAAATTACCTCTAAGATAAAAACATTTTGGCTTTTCAACATGTTTATCACTTCCTGTGCCTTCTCTGGGACACTTACTCAAGTGCATGTAAAGTTCTGCCTTGTAGTAATAAGAAATATCCATCAAATTTTAAGAACCTCAGGCACAAGCCTTCCCTGGCTCCGTAGAAATGCATATTTTAATACTGTTTTCAATTTATAGATTATCATTTTGTCCCAAAATACAAAGGTGATTGCAAATGATCGTATTACTCTCTTGCATAATTTTTAACAGTTAAAGTTTCATTATTTTCCAGGTGAAAACTAAAACCAGAAAGTCAGGTAAGTACTAAGATGAAATTTTTATTCACACTTTTTTTTCCTGGAACATACTGGTTATGTTAGGACTGCCGCAAATGTAATGATTGATCTGTTCACAACTAAGTATTGAACTCCTCTGTATGTGAGACATTATGTTAATATAAAATTTGAAATGAAATATAAGAAATGGATCTTACCCTCAAGGGGTTTACTGAACACATGGGAAAATCACAATACATTTATAGAGACTTAAATAGCAACATAAAAATCACACAATATTCTAAAAGTATTCCAAGAGATGCCACACAGTTCATAATAATTATCAACAGAGTTGCGTAGATGATGAGCATGTTCTGTTCAGAAAAGAGATTGTTCACAGTTGTCTAAAGTATATTTGTCTTGAATTTCACAAGCATTTCGGGTCTTCTAATTGTCAGGCATTTTATTAATTATTAGGGATCATAAACAAGACAGGGTTTCCTTCTAGGACCTTATAATTTGGTAAGAGAAATAAGCTTTTTTGAAAGTAGAGACAGGACTACAGTATATAGAAACACTAAGGATAGAGAGAATAATTTTGCCTGGGAGGAATGAGACTGTCTTCATGTTAGTTTTCTTTAAAAGTCTCATTCAAACATAATCCTTTTCTTTTCCACCTAAATAAGTTGCCAGGCAGAATATTTATCAATATGTCCTGTTATTAAATATCCAATTGGTTAATAGTTTAACTTTTGTATCTTTTTTCTCTGGTTTTAAACTTTTGGTAGTTAGTTCCATTGTTATTTACAGTTTGTACCTGTAATAGAGGCCAAGCAAAGAGCAAGAAAAGAAATTCCATTTTACTGCCTGTCAGAAACCAGTGAGGAATAGGGATGAAGGGTGGGAAATGGGGTGGGAGAGTCTTCCCACCTAAAGAAATTTTTGGAACCTCCTCATCAGCAAGGGGTTAGAGTCACTTTCTTAAAGGATTGGTGCCACCTTTGTTTATTCTTCAGTCATGGTCACTCCGGGTGGGCTAATAATTGGTTACCTCTTTGAGTTAGGTTCTTTAACTTTTCTCCTTTTAATTTGGAGGAGATGTTGAGTGCTATGTGGAGAAAGGGTGGAGGAAGCTGACTGCAGGTAGTTACTAGTATTCATGGTATTCTATGTTAGTTTCTTGTAGTGTGAGTATCACAGTTGATGTTTTGTTTTTCAAGATTACATGATCCAGTAATTTACCAAATGCTAGGCAGAGAACCATAGCTTTCAGTGTCAGATTTACAGTGATTTAAACAGCATCATTTCTCCTCTTTGTATACAAAATGGAGAATATAGAATTGTCCTTGAATACCGTTGAAGTAATTGCAAAGATTACTTAGTATTTGTGTCTTTGTGAGGCTTTGAATATTCAATTTAATTAAACAAGACTTTACTGAGCATATTTTTATGTGTATATGCGATACTTTCTGTCAAGATAATATTGATCATATTAGGAAGGCAAGACAAGTTTATGGATTTATTGTTTAGGTGTTTTGTAGAAAATCTCATTTTTATTTGCTAACTGCCACAGGTTTTAAAAGAGTGTAAACTAACCTTATAGAAAATTTCCTGAAATTTCCTGGTATTAGAAGAGTTTCATCAGTCTTCAACAGACTCTGTTTAGAGTGGCTGAAATATAATGAGCATGATATTTTGATATATAAAATGGTTGTATAATAAAAGGCTATATGTGATTTAATGTTACAATGAGGGATACAGGAAGAATACATTTTGTTAGAATGGAGATAGATAGATTATGGAAAATAAATGAGTGGCAGTATGATTTCATAGTTAAAATCATGAGCTATGCATGCACAGTACCTGGATTGAAACCCTGATTCCACCATTTACTAGCTATGTGCGCTTGGATAAATTACTTAACCTCTCTGGGCCTCAGTTTCCTCATTATAAAATGGAGATAATTATGGTTGAACTCATAGGGTTGTTGTGACTATTAGTTAGTATGTGCCTGATTTATGTCATATAAATGCTATTTTGCTATTTGGTATCATTTATTATTAGTGGATGAAGGCCCCATAGAAGAGATTGGAAATGAGCTAGACCTGATGAAATTCTGCAGGATTTGATTAGAAAAGAATTCTAAAGTGGCTCAGGTAAATGTAGAGAGAATGCAGATGGCATGTTTGTGTAGGAAGGTAGGTGCCACATGGTAGTTAAACACAACAACTTTGGAGTTCAGCAGACCTCTGTTCATGTCACAGCCCCTTGGGGTATAACCTTTCTAAGCCTTCGTCTTAATCTATAATATGGGAATAATAATAGTGATAATGTTATAGGATTATTATGAAATTAAAAGAAAGCTTTCATGTAAAACACTTAGAATGTTATCTGGAAAAGAAAAAGCTTTCAATAAATGGTAGGCCCTATCAGTTTAGTACTTGTGGTCATCATTATTTTTTTCTCATTCTTATCACTAGTATTATCCACATTGGATCATATTGAGAGCAAGCCCTGGAAAGATACTGAAATGGTAAAGAAAAGGGAGTTGTAGAGGTTATGATATACCTTTAAAAGGAGTTTAGCCTTGAAATTTAGGCAGTAGATGCCTCTAAAGTTTTTTTGAGATAAGGAGAATCAATGTATGTGTGTGTGTGTGCATGTGTGTTTTGGAAAGGGCACGAGAAATAGGCGAGGCCTTGTTGAAAGCAGTGGTTTTAGAAGATCCATCTGTTTACAGTGTGCTTTGGAGGTTGGGAAAGAATAGATAAACAAAAGGAAACAAAAGTTTACTCAATTTTTAACCACTGGAAGGAAATCAGCAAAAGAAAGAAAATATCTGAAGAAAAATTAATTGCTTTCATTTGCTGGGTATTTATTGTGTGCCAAGCACTGTGTTAAACTCTCTTTATTGATTATTATCGTTTTATGTTCACAGTAGCCTTATAATGGGAAGTTCTGTTATTATCTCATTTTACAGATGAGCAATCAGTGCCAAAAGTAGTTACTGTAAATAACTTGCACAAGGTCACACAGATTGTGTGGTGGGAGACAGCTAGTCCCCCCCCAAATCCATTTTCACCTTTTCCCCATAGTAATAACATTTTCATTTGGGCATTTGGCCACTCAGAGTAAATGCCATATTCCTTAACCTCCCTTGCAGTTACCTATGACTAAGTTATGGCA